>CAUYLG010032168.1:0-35681 GCA_963573385.1 Cacajao melanocephalus
CATTTTTATTTACAGAAGCCAGGGCCAGCAGTTATTGTGAGGAGAATGGGGCAGCCGTTACAACTTATTTTAAAACACAACTTTGTCTTTTATAAAATAGTGTTGTTCAGGTTCTAACTTAGGCCAGCTATAGCACATTAGGAGAGAAAAAAAAACATGAACGCTTTTTAAATACAAACATGCCCACATGCACACATACACACACACATCTTAGATGTTAACCTTTTAATTAAGCTGACTTTTAACCACTGAGCTCCTTTAAAAAAAATCTTTTAAAATCTTATTACCATATTTTAGCTAGGACAAAATGCTGCTAAACTAACAGTAATCACACAAATTATACTATTTCTGAGCACTCTAAGTGTAAGCAGAATTTAACACCAGCTAGTTGTTAATGCTAACTTTAGTCGTTTAAAAATAATTTGTAAGACAGAATCCCAAACCAGGTTCTTACCTAGTGATGGGTCTCAGGCTGTAGACTGCTCTCTAGTGTCCTAGAAACAGGAAAAACAAAACTCATCTTCCCTGTTGAAAGCTAGCTCAAACTCCATAAAGGAGTTACCTGCCTTCTGTTATCATGGAAGCAGGAAAACTTGCTTTCCTTATGTTGAAAGCAAGGAAAACTCCAAAGAAGAGGAGTTATAACAGCAAAATAAACTTTAGATCTTGACCAAATTTTGGGAGATCAGGGATTCTGTGGAGGGGGTGCTCTCAGGCCTCATTAAATTGCCCTATTGGTTTGAGCCATAAAATTAGCTCATACTGGTACCAAGCACCAACATGAGATTTGTCAAAGGTCAGGGGCATCTCCATTCAGAATCTACCCCCACCTTGAGATTACCAAAATGTGAACCCTGAAAATCTGAGACAGGTCTCAGTTAATTTAGAAAGTTTATTTTGCCAGGGTTGAAGACACGCCCATGACATACCCTCAGGAGGTCCTGAGGACTTGTGCCCAAAGTGGTTGGGGCACAGCTTGGTTTTATAAGTTTTTGGGAGACATAAGACGTCAATCAATCAAAGCAAGGCCCCCCCCCAGCTGGGGGCTTCCAGGTCACAGGTAGGTGAGAGACAGATGGTTGGATTCTTTGAGTTTCCAAAAAGTCTTTCCAAAGGAGGCAATCAGAATATGCATCTATCTGTGAGCAGAATGATGACTTTGAATAGAATGCTAGGCAGATTTGCCCTGAGCTGTTTCCAGCTTGAAGGGGCCCAGAATATTTTCCTTTCACACTGTCATACCATTACTCCATCTCTCTGTCCCTTTCTCAGCAGCTTTTTTCATTATTCCTTCAAAATATATCCTCTTATTCTAATTTCCACCTCAGTTTCAGGAATAAATGTATCTTTTCACACTCAGTTATCTTTTACTAAGCTGTTCTCACTCAAGCACTCTGAATCTCAGTTTATATCTACAGTGTGGCAAAGCAACCATATGAAGAGTGAAAAAGAGGCAATGAATAAAAAAGAGCTGTTTTTTACTATTTGGTATTATTTTCTAATTAAATCACTAAATTGAAAAACAACAATAACAGACTTTCCAGTTGTACTGGTGTAGGGAAAAAGAGGTAACAGTGTATTTTAAATATTTACCATTGCCTGAAGATAATGTATCTTCACATTGCAATAATGTATGTTAGAGTACTACAAAAGTATGGCATATGGGTTGATTTTTCAGTATATCCTTCTTTTAATGTTGTTGTTCTTTTCAGGTGGATAAAGTGGAATCCTTCAAATATAGTCAGAGTACTAAGGATAGCCTCCATGCCAAGTACAACACCAAAACCTGTGCCACCGTAGTGGGTGATGATCAATGGGGACACCTGCAGTTGGATGCTACCTCTGTATACCTGCTCTTCTTAGCTCAAATGACTGCCTCAGGTCAGTACAAGGAGAGAAGTGCTGGGAGCCCCTGAGCATGGAGTCTGGGGTACTAACTAATATTCTTTTAAATTGAGAACCAGTAAGTCTGGGGTAGATCTTCTTGAGACAGGTACTTTTTATTATTTTTTAACCCTCAGATATCATGAGATGGCAAAGAAGGGCTAGGGTTTATTGCTTGTTCTCATACAGTACATTGACAATCCTACCAATTAGTATAAATATAAAATGAATCATCTACTTTATGCTACTCTTTATGAATATATTATAAACAAGGCATTTGTCTATAGGCATCTAAATTACATTAAGAAAATTAACTTAGGAATCAGAATCCAATTTTTTTATTATTGAATAATATATCCTTTTCAGATGATTCTCTTACTAACTTTGGATGCTTTACCTGAGAAAGGGAAATGTAAGAAACAACTTAATTTCCTTTTATTTCTCCTAAATTGGGGGAGGGCAATGTATCCAATTATACCTAGTTTAGAAAAATAATGGGACCTTTGCCAGAGTTTCCTAAATTAAGGTACTTCTTAAAATACCACATTTTGACATTTAATTTCTTTATCTTCCAATCTGGTTATAGAGCTCCCTGGTACTAAGGGCATCCAGGGTAGGAATTCCTTCAAAATACTCTTCTTCTCCTTTTTTAATAGAAATAAATATTTGATGATAAACCTTTCCTTTATTTCCTCTAGAACACACATCTTAGAAGCTGAATAGCCTTTTCTCAAAAGTATGAACTGGCTACCTAGATATGCCCTCCTTTTGTAGGGGAGGTTTCTCCCTGAATAAATATATTTTTAGGTGTAATTTATTTAAATAGAATGACAGCCATTACTCCATTTCTAGTATTATTTTAATACCGACTCTGGAGTTTTGTCTACAAAGCAACAATGTCTGAATATCTCTTGTGGTTTTTCATTTTGAGCCCAGAATGGAAGCAGAAATGTATCAAAGAGGCTTATAGGAGACATATCCATTCATTCAACAAATGTTTATTGATTTCTGACTTAACATTTGATTTTCAGCTCAATCAGCTGACTTTGATAGGTACTTGGAATAAGGTAGATATTATTTGATCAGGCCTTTGAGGAATAAGTAGAAATTTACAAATCAGAGAAGGGATGGGAATAGCATGAATATAACATGGAAATTTGAAGGCACTGGCCATCAGGGTATAAGGGTGGATATCTTCTATGGTTAGAATATAAGATGCATCTGGAAAAATGACAAAAATATGAAACTAGAAAGTTGGGGCTAGCTGTTTGAGGGCCTGTGTACCATGCTATATAGTTTGGAGTTTAGTCTGTAATCAGTAGAGTCATTCAAGGTAAATAATCAAGGAAGTTTCAGATGATTCACTTCAGTAGCAGGAAGATAGATTGGATAGGGAAGAAGACTAAGATGGCAGACTAGTCAGGAGATTAGTAAAATGCTCTAAGGCAAGATTGATACAGAATTTATGTAAGGCAGTTGCCTTGAGAATGAAAGGGCATGTGTGAGATATAAGTGGTAGTATGCAAGATCTTCATAGAGTATTTAGCAATGCTCTACACATTTTTGAATACTTACAAATCTCAACCTTGGTTAAAAGAGAGGCTTAGATAGAACCTGGCTGCAGCTTATAGAATGGGAGCATGAGGAGCTCCATGGAACCTCCCCCAGCAAAACAACCATAAATGTTGAAAATTATTTTTTAAAAACCACTTACATTATTGGAAACTGTCTGAAGCACATACAGTAAGTGGAGAAACATTTACTCCAGGAAATCTACTAAGTGTTGGCAAAAGCAGTGAGGGAATGTGGCGTTTGAATCTCAATCTACTCCCTCCTCCACTCCACCTCAGCACAGCAGAAGCAATATTGAAGGCGGGGACAGCCAAGAGCACAATCTCCCCAGCTAGTCCCCAGTTTAGGGGTACTGTATCTCCCTGAGGGAGGTAGGTTGTGATCGCTTGTTTCTCATCCTCTCTAGTTCCATGTTGCAGAAGCTAGTTCAGGCAAGAATAGCTGACAGGCCTGGAGTTCCCCTTCTCCCCAGGCAAAGGCAGGGTGAGAATGGTAGGCCCTGATTAACCTTGGCCCACTTCAGGAGGTGGAGGTTCCACTCTGGGAGGGGCAAACTAAGAACATCAAAAAGGCTACTATCCCTTCCCAGAACTCAATTTGTAAAGCAAGGGTATCACTCCAAAAGAAGTGGGCCACTATTCTCACCACTAGCTCTGGAGCATTGGCATAAGAATTTTGCTGGGGAGAGACACAGGCTGTAAAGACACAAAGCGCTGCAGCTTTTCCCAAAGGAATTGACTTGATTTGGAACAGAGTGTGGAAAAATTAAAGCCTAAAGGCAATCTCAAAAAACAATGGAGATTTTGATTCTAAGCAATTAAGAGGATCCTAGTAGCCCAATAAGAGCAAAAAGCTAAACCATATGCTAGCTCAATGGCACATAGAACATTTTTCAGGATAGATTATATGGTATACCATAAAACTAGCCTCAATAAATTTGAAAGATTTAAAAATCATAGAAAGTATGTTCTATGACCAAAATGGAATTAAATTAAGAATGGAGAGAAATTTAGGTAACTCACAAATATATGGAAATTAAGCAATACACACCTAAATGACCAATAAGTCAAATAAGAATCACAAGGGAAATTAGAAAATACTTTGAGCTAAATTAAAAAGAGAACACAACATACCAAAACTTATAGGAAGCAGCAAAAACAGTGCTTAGAGGGAAGTTTATAACTGTAAACACCAATGTAAAAAAAAGGAAAGGAGGCCGGGTGCAGGGGCTCATGCCTGTAATCCCAGCACTTTTGGGGACTGAGGTGGACGGATCACCTGAGGTCGGGAGTTCGAGACCAGCCTGACCAACATGGAGAAACCCCATCTCTGCTGAAAATACAAAATTAGCCAGGCATGGTGGTGAGTGCCTGTAATCCCAGCTACTCGGGAGACTGAGGCAGGAGAATCACTTGAACCCGGGAGGCAGAGGTTGCAGTGAGCTGATATCATGCCATTGCACTCCGGCCTGAGCAACAAGAATGAAACTCCATCTCAAAAAAAAAAAAAAAAAAGAAAAAAGAAAAAGAAAAATCGGTAACCTAACCTTCCACCTTAAGGCACTGGAAAAAGTTGAGCAAACTAAACCCAAAGCAAACAGAAAGGATGAAGTAATAAACATTACAGCAGAAATTAATGAAACAAAATGGAGAAACAAAAGTTCATTCTTTAAAAAGATCAACAAAATTGACAAATCTTTAGCCACACTGACCAAGAGAAAAAGAGAGAACACTCAAATTACTAAAATTAGGAATAAAAGGGGGGACATCACTACAACCTTATAAAAATATAAAGAACTAAAAGAGAATACTATGGACAACTGGTTACCAACAAATTAGATAATTTTGATGAGATGGGAAAATTTCCTGAAAGACACAAACTACTGAATCTGACTCAAGAAGCAAAGGAAATCTGAGTAGACTTACTACAATGAAAGAGAATTAGTAATATAAAAAGTTTCCACAAAGAAAAGCCCAGGTGCAGATAGCTTTACTGACAAATCTACCAAATATTTAAAGAAGAGTGAACACCAATTCTTTACAAACACTTCCAAAAATAGAAGAGGTAGCACTTGCAACCTCATTCTGTGAGGCTATTACTCTGATGCTAAAACCAGACAAAGATATCCCAACAAAGTAAAATTATAGATGAGTATCTCTTATGAATATAGATATAAAAATAAACAAAATACTAGTTAACTGAATCCAGCAATATATTAGTTTATATACCTTGACCAAAGCTATATTTTATCCAGGAATGCAAAGCTGTTTTATTATCTGAAAATTAATTAATGTAATACATCATGTCAATGGAATAAAGCACAAATGTATATGATTGCCTCGGTAGACACAGAAAAACATTTGGCAAATCCGTCACCTTGTCATGATAAATACTTACCAAATAAGGAATAGAAGATAATTTTCTCAACCTGATAAAGGGCATCTTTGAAAATCTACAGCTAACATGACATTTGATGGTGAAAGAATGAATGCTTTTCCCATTAGATCAGAACAAGACAAGGACATCAACCCTTGCCACCAGTATCTAAAATGGTACTGGCAGTTTAGCAAGGGCAAATAGTAAAAAGAAATAAAAGGCATGAAATAAGGAAGGAGTATAATTATCTCCATTTGCAGATGGTACGTTCCTACGTAGAGAAATCCAAAGGAATTCACTAAAAATCTAGAATAAACAAAGTTCAGCAAGGTAACAAGGTACAAGTTAAATATGCAAAAATGAATTATATTTCTAAACAGTAGCAACGAATAATCCAAAATGAAATTTAAAAATAATATCTATTAAAATGGGATCAAAAATGAAACAATGAGGAATAAATGTAACAAAAGAAGTATAAAATTTGTACTTTGAAAAATACAAAACATTGTTGAAAGAAAGTAAAGTTCTGAATAAATGGAAAGACATCTATATTCAAGATTCAGAAGATTTATTGTTAAGGTGGCAACATTTCCCAAATTGATCTACAGATTCAGTATCAACTGACTTTGCAGAAATTGACAGGCTGATTCTAAAATTTATGTGGAAATTTAAAGGACCCAGAATAGCTAAAACAATCTTAAAATAGAAGAAAGTTGGAGGACTCAAACTTCCGAATTTCAAAACTTACTACAAAGCTACCTTAATTAAAACAGTACAGGTACTGGAATAAATATAGACATGTAGCTCTTTGGAATACAGTTGAGGGGTTAGAAATAACCCATCACATTATGCTAAGTTGATTTTTGACAGGGGTGCCAAGATAATTGATTGGGGAAAGAAGAGTCTCTTCAACAAATGGTGCTGAGACAACTGTATGTCCACATGCAAAATAATGAAATTGGACTTCTTCTTCACACCATATATAAAAATTAACTCAAAGCCAGGCATGGTGGCTCACGCCTGTAATCCCAGCACTTTGGGAGGCTGAGACGGGAGGATCGCTTGAGGTCAAGAGTTCAAGACCAGCCTGGCCAATATGGCTTAACCCCGTCTGTCTCTACTAAAAATACAAAACTTAGCTGGGCGTGGTGGCATGCGCCTGTAATTCCAGCTAGTCCAGAGGCTGAGGCAGGAGAGTCGCTTGAACTCAAGAGGCAGAGATTGCAGTGAGCTGAGATTACACCATTGCACTCCAGCCTGGGCGACAGAATGAGACTCTGTCTCAAAAAAAGAGAAAGAAAAAAAGTAAATTAAAAAAAAATTAACTCAAAATAAATTGTAGACCTAAATGTAAGAGGGAAAACTGTAAAACACTATATTATTCTGCCACAACAAAATACCACATAATGGGTGGCTTAAACAACAGAAACTTATTTTCTCACAGTTCTGAAGGCTGGAAGTCCAAGATCAAGGCTGGCAGGGTTGGTTTCTGGTGAGGCCTCTCATCTTGGCTTGCAGATGGCTACCCTCCCTGTGTTCTTACATGGCCTTTTCTGGAGCATGCACTCCTGGAGTGTTTTCCTCTTTTTTGTCCTTATAGGACAGCAGCCCTATTAGGTTAGGGTCACCCTCATGACCTCATTTATCTTCTTAATTATCTCCTTGAAATCCCTATCTCCAAATGTAGTCATATTAGGGGTTAGGGCTTCATACAAATTTTTTGTGGGAGGACACAATCAGTACATAACAAACACTTAGAGAAAAATATAGAAGTAAATGTTTCTGGAGTTGGGTTAGGAAAAAGCCTCTTAGATATGGCACCAAAGGCATAAGCTACTAAATAAAAAAAAATAAACTGGAATGTATCAAAATTAAGAACTTTTGTGCTTCAAAGGACCCCATCAGGAAAATAATAAGGCAGCCAATAGTATAGAAGAAAATATTTGCAAATCATATATCTGATAAGGTACTTGTATCTAAAATAAAGAACAGAACTTAATACAAAAAACAAATAACCTAATTAAAAATGGTCTAAGAATCTGAATTGACATTCCTCAAAAAAAGACGTTCAGATAACCAATAAGTACATGAAAGGATACTGAAGATCATTAATTTCAAAAGAAATGCAGGCAGGCCCAAACCACAGTGATATACCACTTCATATCCATCAGGATGACTGTAATAAAAAAGGCAGATAATAAGTGTTGCTGAGGATGTGGAAGAATTGGAACCCTCATACACTGCTGGTGGAAATATAAAATGGTGCAGCTGCTTTGGAAAACAGTCTGGTAGTTCCTTAAAAGGCTTAACATAGAGTTACCATATGATCTAGCAGTTTCACTCCTAAGTAGATATGTACCCGAGAGAAATGAAAACGTATGTTTACTCAAAAGCTTATACATGAATGTTTATAGCAGCATTACTTATGATAGCCATAAACAAAAATAACCCAAATGTTTATCAACTGATAATTGGATAAATAAAATGATACATCTGCACAATGGATTTTTTTTTTTTTTTACTTTTTTTATGTTACTGCTACCTCTGAAGATGGAATATTTTGGGCAATAAAAAATGAATTTCTGATATATGCCACAACACTGACAAACCTTGAAAATATTATGCTAAGTGAAAATACCCAGACATAAAAGACCACATATTGTATGATTCTATTTATGTGAATGTCAATTAAGGCAAATCATAGAGACAGGAAGTAGATTAGTGATTACTTAGGCTGGGGGGCAACTGTATAAGGGAAATGGGGAGTGACTGCTAAGGGGTACAGGATTTCTTTTTGGAGTGATGAAAATGTTCTAAAATTGATTGTAGTGATGGTCGCACAACTGCATACACTAAAAACCATTGAATATATACTTATGCATACTTTTTATTTATCTCAATAATGTTGTTTCTAAAAATGAGAGAAAGAGGCTTAATGTTATACAGATGATTGCAAAATATAAGTGCAATAGACCACTGATTCAGCTCCATTTCTGGAGCCCTGTATGCCTTAGTATGATTTATATCATGCTGTTACCTTTGGTCTAATCCAGCCCTATCTCATTTTATGTGTACTCACCTCTGCATTCTTTGTTCAACAAGCAGTGTCTTGGTTCTACAGGAGGGACAGGATCCAGAGGTCCTGCATTTATGACCTTGCCTCAAGAGACTGGTCCCTTTCCTGTGGTTAACAGAAGTGTTTAAAATCACTTAATAAATTTTCAAACATCTACTGTTCAATAGTGTTTAATACTGTTCATAATACTATGTGAGATACTTTTAGTGGCTATATGAGATACTTTTAGAAGATGCAGATATAAATAAGGTATAGTTCTTTCCTTAAAATTCAAGTACACATTTGTCTATAATGCAGAGTAATAAAATAAGTGAATAAAAGTGAGAAAAATAAAATTCTGCAAATCACATCTGAGGAAAATCAATGATAGCCTCACAGAGGAGGTAGCGTTTGAGTTGAGCCTTGAAAGAACAGTGAGATTTCAAGATGTGGAGAGAAGAAGGCCATTTAAATGGAGAATATAATGAACAAAGGGATATAAATGGTAGAAATGTGTGGCATTTGTATGGTATAGCTATGATACAAGTCTAAGAGATGCATAAGACCAATTTCACACTTTTGCCTTCTCTGTCTCTGCTCAATCACATTGGCACACAAAAATGACAAGATAGAGCTATGAAGCTGATGCCCCATTTCACTATCATCTCTTCTCTTTTCCCACCTCTTTCCAAGAAGTTAATGTCATTACTGCTACAAGAAAAAATACTCTTTGCTTCTGCAGCTTCCCTGTTCTATGGGTGCTATTTTGACAGAGCCATGGATCAGGAGGAGTTTGCAATCTGATGATACCGATCACATAGTTCTTTTTAATTATAAAGTTACGCAGTTCCATGATTTAAAATATCTGTTAATAGATCAAAGATTTAGATGTGAAAAATAAACCCATATAAGTTTTAGAAACATTCATGGGATAAAACTATTTTATAAAAGTTTCTGATAATAAAAAATACTACAAACAAAGTCAAAATTCAAACAAACTAGCAAAAATACTTGTAACACATATGATGTGCAAGAGAATAATTTCCTTAATATTTGTTAAAATATCAATAATAGAAAAAAGAAAAGATTTTAAAAAATGTTTAATGCCAAATACACACACACACACACACACACACACACACACACACACACACACAATATGTTTGTGTGGACCACGGAAGAGGGGAATCAATGACAGCATCACAGAGAAGATAGCATTTGAGCTGGGCTTTGAAAGAACAATGAGATTTCAAGATATGGAAAGGAGGGGAAGGCCATTTAAATGGAGATTATGAGCAAAAGGACATAAGTGGTAGAAATATGTGGCATTTGTGTGGTAAAGCTGTGATACAAATCTAAGAGATGAATAAGGCCAGTTTCATACCTCTGCCTTCTCTCAGCCTCTGGTTTCTATTGAATTGCTGGTCTTTCTGGTACATACATATATATGTATGGTGACTGCTGATGTGTACAGGATTTCTTTTTGGAGCAATGAAAATGTTCTAAAATTGATTTTGGTAATGGTTGTACAACTGTGCATACACTAAAAACCATTGAATATATACTTCTTATGCATACTTTTTATGCATCTTAATAAAGTTGTTTTAAAAAATGACAGAGAATGAGGCTTAATGTTATACAGATGGCATATATATGAATACACACACACACACACACACACACACACACACACATATATGTATACCAAGACCATAAATATACCAACATATGTATAGCAAGACCATTCATATACCAAGACTGGTATATGTATGTCAGGAAGACCAGCAATTCGGTAAAAATCTGAAGGACATGACCAAACAGTTCATAGGAAAAGAAATATGAAATACAGATGGCTTATAAATATATGAAAAGACTCACAACCTTACTCATAATAAAAAACTGGAAATTAAACTACAAGGAGGTTCTATTTGTTATTCATTAAAGTGAGACAAATATTAAAAATTTTTATTAAAGCCTGTGTTTGCAAAGATGTAGGGAAACAAGCAGTCAGTGTTGGTATATAAACTGTAGAATTTCTTTGAAGAATAACTTGGAGATGATTATCAAAATTTAATATACATGATGAAGTATTTAGAGGGAAGTATACTGATATTTGCAGCTTGCTCTGAAATGCATCAAAAAGGAAGATGGATAGATATGTGATGAACAAAGTATACTAAAATGTTAATGGTGGAATTCAGAGGGTGAATATACAGGGGTCCTTTGTAAAATTTTCATTTTTTCTGTTTGTTTGAAAGTGTTCATAATAAAACATTGGAAAATAATATGCATAAATCTTTGGGTCAGCCATTCTAAGAATCTGCCCTGATATACTGGCACATGTGCATAAAGATATATTTACACAAATACTCATAGGAACATTGTAGTGATGAAAGAAAGATTTGATAGAACATAAATGGCCTTCAGTAGGGAACTGGTTACATGAGTAGCCATTCAGTGAAATGTTCTGTAGCCATTAAAAAAATTGAGACAGATGTATTTGAAATTATCTCCAAGTTATTTATATATGAAAAAGCAAAATGCAGTATACTATACAATATTACCCTTTGTGTAATGTTTGTACATGCATAATATGTCTCTGAAAAGATACAGAAGAAACTGGTAAAACAGGTTTCTTCCAGAGAGATTTGGCAGTGGTAAAGGTGATGTTCTGGTTAGGAGGAGGAAGACCCACTGGTTACCCTTTGCTACAGTTTAATTTTTTTTCATAAAAGAGTATTGCTAAGGGCTGACTTATGAAGAGTGTGTTAGTTCTAAGAATTCTTTCTGAACTGGAATGAGTGTTCAGGACATTCACAGTGGAGTTCATTTGAAAGCTGACATTAAGAAACATTTGACAATCATTTTACATCATGCTTCTAAGAATGTGAGAGGACTTTTTTATTCTCAAGCCCTTTTAAGGACTTTTTGTCACCCAAATCTAATTGCTCTAGAAATGCCCACTGTTGAGCAAAATGGAAATTCTTGTTTTTTTCTGACTGTAACACTACTGCATAGCTGGCACATGTACTCATTTACATTAAGCCAACACATCTGTTTTTGTGACAAATGCGGATAAAAAAATTTTTGTTGAGATAGAATAACCTCTACCAGAAAAATATGAGAGACTTAAAAGTTTAATCTCTATAGCTAGCCTGATGTTCACTTCTTCCTGCTTGTCATAGAGACTGGAAAGGAAAAATTAGCTTCCTGATTTTTTAATTCTGAAATGATTTCTTAGTTTAGAATCAAGTAGTCTAAACAAAGTCTTTAGATAATATGTACACAGTAATATTTATTTTTATAAAAGAGGTATATTAAAAGTTAATTGCTTAGTAAATTTTACATGTATAAAAAGTTTTAGTGCTCAGGATTTAGTAATTTTGTATAAAATTTTATGAAATATATCTTGCAGTTTTCTGATTTATTATGATTTTGCTTTTTAATATAACTTTTTAAATTACAAAAGTAGCAACTGTTCCTTGTAGAATACTGTAAAATTGCAAAGATGTCCAGAAAAGATAAAATAAAACTACCTTGAATCTCACCACCAAAGATAACTGCTGTTAACTAACATCCTCCTGGTATATATTTTCGTAGTTCTATATGTTTGAAGGGAGAGGCATAAAGAGAGGAGATTTTAAGCAAAAAATGGATCATATTATACATATGAGGAGGCAGTATAGCATCTTACCTCCTAATGAAACTGCATTCAGCATTCTCTGAAATGAAACTGAAATCAGTCAATTGGGTCCTGGTTCCACTATTTGTTAGTTACATGACCTTGGACAAATTTTTAACTCCTTTAAGCCTCATGGAGAAAATAGAGGTGCTTACCTCTTAGGGTTGTGGTAAAAATTGAATGGATAATTCATGTAAAACACTCTGTGTATAACCTATAATATATTTGTATGGCTTACATTTAGAATAATTTCCATTTTTACTTAAAAATGTAATTTAAGTCCTCCTTAAAATCATAATTTTATCTATTTCTTGCTTAGTACTTATACCCCTTCCAGGTCATTTTTGAAATATTTGTCTTTTTTTCCCCAAGTGCTTAGGTTTGTACATTTAAGCATATTATAAATTAGTTACCTATAGAATTAGATTTTACTTTTTGGTAAAATCTGTAAACAACAGTTAAAATTCTTCCATGTTGAAATATGCTCATATTTCACTTAGTTGGAGACTTGCCTAGGACTTGTTTGTGGTCTTGTTTTTGTAGTTTAAGATCAGAGTGCCTTCCATTGTTCCTAAGCAGGAATAGGATTACTTGGGAGTAGTAAGGTCACTTAGTCACTATGGCTGCCTATAAAGCTTATAGTGATAATTTACCAGCTCTGTATCTTTATTCCTTTTTCCTCAGGACTCCATATCATCCACAGCCTGGATGAAGTTAACTTCATACAGAACCTTGTGTTTTACATTGAAGCTGCATATAAAACTGCTGTAAGTACTCATTTTGGAATGGATTTTAGACATATGATGTTTTTGTTTTCGAAATACTGGGCAACTCAGTTGTTTTCTTAATGCTACCGCTCATAGTGAACTGACCTAAAAGGCTTCTGGCAGAAATTGTCTTTAGCCTCTTTCTTTACTAAGGCCTGTCATCCTATGCCTTCTCCTCAAGGGGGTTACAGAGACAAGAGGGTCAAGATGCTATGCTTTCATTCCTTTCTAACTGTGATATCTCATGGTATATATTTGGCAATCTGGGCTAAATTGTGGTCTTATTTTAATGATATAAGGTCTTGAGAGCAAGATAGCTAGGTTGTATTCTGGGTCAGTTAGCTATGTAGAAATAAAATTTAATCATGTTTTTAATATTATCTGTAGGTGTTGATCCGGTGTTTACAATACAAACAAGTTATTTTTCCTTACAACTACCATATGAGGTAGATTTCTGTTAAATTATAATATATTTAACATCTTCTCTGTATAAAATATTAAGTTAGACATTATACAGGAATGTGTTTTTTCTTCTTCAGTCTAACATAGACAGCTTTTTGTTGTTGTTCATTGAAGCTTTATTCATAATCTCCCAAACTGGAAATAACCCATATATCTATCAACAAGTAAATGGATAAACAAATTGTGGTATATCTATAAAATGGAATACTACTCATCAATAGAAAGGAATGAACTGTTGATTCATGCATCAGCAGGTGAATCTCAAAGGCATTATGCTTAGTGAAAGAAGTCAGACAAAAAATGTACAGACTGTATGATTACACTCACATAAAATTCTAGAAACCTATAGTGACAGAAAGCAGATCCATTATGGCCTCAGGACAGGAGCAGAGGGAGAGATGAATTACAGAAGAGCATGGAGAGACTTTGGGAAATTTTACAAATATTCATTATTGTGATCATAGTTTCATGCATATAAACATGTATCAAAATTAATCAAGTTGTACACTTTAAATATGTGCAGTTTTTTGTATATCAGTTATACCTCCATAAAGGTACAAAAGTTATTATTCGTTGAGTATATAAATGCAGTCAATTACTCCAGGACAATACTGGAGACATACCACCAAAGATATTTTCTCTGCCTGCCTCTTTGCTGTGTTTCCATTTCTGTTTCTGTTTTTGTCTGTCACCCAGGCTGGAGTGCAGTGGCACGATCATGGCTCACTGCAGCCTCAAACTCACAGGCTCAGGTGATCCTCCCACCTCAGACTCCTGAGTAGCTGGGACTACAGGCACACACCACCACACCCAGCTAATTTTTGTATTTTTTGTAGAGACAAGGTTTCGCTATGTTGCCCTTCATGTAGATTCAGATTTCTAACTGGTATCAATTCCTTCTGCTTGAAAAACTTCCTTTAACATTTCATCATTCTTCTAGTGATGAATTATTTCAGCTTTTGTATGCCTGAAGAAATCTTTATTTCATCTTCATATTTGAAAAATATTTTCACTAGGTGTAAAATTTTATGATGGCAGATGTTTTTGTCTTTCAGTACTTTAAAAATGTTGCGCCACTGTCTTCTTGCCTGTATTGTTTCTGATGACAAATTTGTTGTCAACCTTATCTTTGTTCCTCTACATAAATGTGCCTTTCCCCACTGTCTGCTTTAAAAAGTTTTTTTTTTTATGGCCTGGCACAGTGGCTCACGCCTGTAATCCCCGCACATTGGGAGGCTGAGGCAGGCGGATCACCTGAGGTTGGTAGTTCAAGACCAGCCTGACCAACATGGAGAAACCCCGTCTCTACTAAAAATACAAAAGTAGCCAGGCATGGTAGCCCATGCCTGTAATCCCAGCTACTCTGGAGGCCGAGGCAGCAGAATTGCTTGAACTCCGGAGGCCGAGGTTGTAGTGAGCTGAGATTGCCCCATTGCATTCTAGCCTGGGCAACAAAAGTGAAACTCGGTCTCAAAAGGAAAAGTTTCTCTTATTACTGACTTTAAACACTTTGATTATGATATCCCTTGGTGTCATTTCCTTCATATTTCTTCTGCTTAGGGTCTATTTAGCTCCATGGATCTGTGCATATACAGTTTTCATCAAAAGCTTTCAGCAATAATTTCTTCTTATTGTTTTTATGTTGCCCCCCCTCCTTCAGGTATTCAATAACGTATGTATTAGGCTGTGTTATGTTGTCCCACAGCTCACAGATGTACTGTCTAGTTTTTCAAATTCTTTTTTCCCTTCGTGTTCTATTTTGGATAGCTTCTATTACTATGCCTTCGACTTCACTAATCTTTTTATTTGCAATGTGTAATTTGTCACTAATCCCACCCAATGTACTTTTCAGCTCAGATATAGTTTTATCACTAAAAGTTGAATTTGAGTCTATTTTTCTATCTTCTATGTATCTACTAAACTTTCTGAGTGTGTGGAATACAGTTATAATACATGCTTTAATGTCTTTGAGTATTCTAACATCTGTGTCAGTTCCAGGTTGGTTTCAGTTGATTGATTTGTCTCATTATGGGCTATGTTTTCCTGCTTCTTTGCATGCCTAGTAATTTTTTACTGGATGAAAGACATCATGAATCTTACCTTGTTGCATCCTAGATATGGTTGTATTTCTGTACATATTCCTGAGCTTTGTTCAGGGACCTAGTTAATCTAGTTGAAAACAGTTTAATCCTTTATTACTTTTAAAATGTGAGTCCAGAGTCATGTCTAGTCTGGGGCTAATTATCCCCCACTACATAGGTTAGACCATTCTGAATACTCTACCCCATGCCCCTGAATTATGAAGTTTTATAGTCTGGCTTTTGTTGGAACAGGCACTATTTCTTGTCCTGTGTGAGCACTAGGTATTTTTTCCCTCTAATTCTCTTTGGTGGTTCTTTCCCTAGCCTCAAGTAGTTTCTCCCTTTCATGCATTTTTCATTGTTCTGCTGAATATTTGAGGGGGATCCTCTGCAGATTTCTCTGGTTCTCTGTCTGTGTAGCTCTCTTCTCTGTTAATCTGTCTTGCAAATTATGGTTACCTTGGTGTCTCTGTACTTTCAGCTCCACTTCCTCAACTCAGGGAGTCTGCCAGGCTCTGTTTAGTTTTCTCCTCCCTTTGTTGTGACCTGGAAACTCTTGCAACAGTAAGCTGGGACAGTCATTGGACTCATCCTATTTGCTGCCCTTTCTCAGAAATCACTGTCCTTCATTGTGGGATCTTCATTGTATTGAAAACCATTGTGTTATAAATAGTTTTTTAGTTGTTGCAGGTGGGAGGGTAAGTCTGGAACCTGTTACTCCATTTTCACCAGAAGCACAAATCTAACATAGACAATTTTATGCAAGCAGACATTATTTATTGACTGATGGCTTTGCTTCTGATACCACAGGACTGCTGTGGTTCAGTGCAGAAGTTAGGGTTCTTTGGCCTCTCCATTACATCCAATGATTATAACAGTAGAATTAATGATATTTCTTTATTCTCATACTCTAACCTTTGCTGCACAAACTAGAATGGAGCTGGATTTTGGGACAGGTAAGGCCAGCCGTGGGTTAAATATGTCTTACTTTCCTGAAACTTCACTTTAACTCAGAGATTTGGCATGAAAAGTAATTAAAGATAGATATAGAGATGTGTGTGAGAGGGTGTGTGTGTGTGTGTGTGTGTGTGTACATGCACATACACGTGTGTACATGTCTGTTTCCAAGTTCCGTTCAATGAGAGGGCCTAGAAGCAATGACACCTCAGTGATAATGAGCATACCCAGTGCCCAGGTCTTGGATTCTGACTATCGTTTTCTGATAAATTAAACAGGACTTCTTATGGAAGTGGTTGATTCCAGGGCTATGCCAGGGAAAATATGAGATAAGATTGGAGCATCTTTCAGTGCCAAAAAGTGAAGAAATGTTCAAAAAGGGAGTGTTTTGTTTTGTTTGAGACAGGACCTCTCTTTGTTGCCCAGGCTAGAATGCAGTGGCACAATCATAGCTTACTGCAGCTTCGACATCTTGGACTCAAGCTATCTTTCCACTTCATCCTCCCTAGTAGTTGGAACTACAGACATGCACCATCATGCTTGGCTAATTAAAACAAATTTGTAGAGACAGAGTCTTACTATGTTGCCCAGGCTGGTCTCGAACTCCTGGGCTCAAGTAATCCTCCAACCTCAGCCTCCTAAATTGCTGGGATTGCAGGCAGGAGCTACCATGCTCAGCCATCGTCAAAAAGGAATAAGCCATGTCAAACAGTCACAGGAGCCAACCTGACAGAATGCCCAATGACCAAAGCTGGACCAGTTTGAACAACAAAATAAATAGTGATAGTGTTTTATTATAAACCAGAGAAAACCTTAATATCTGTAAGTTCATAGCAATATAAATAACTGAATGAATGAATGAATGAATGAATAAATAAATAAATAAATAAATGGGAGAGAAGGGACAGCTCTTCCTTAGAGAGGAATTGCAACTAATGGCTGTAGGAGTAATGAAGAGAACTGGAAAATCACCATTAAAGCACCACTATAACTGTTTCTGGCAAGATCCATCAGTGGATGCTGAATTGGTGGGTTAATGTTTGAGAGAAACAAGATATTTGCATAGTCTTAAAGTATCTCTCTCAAGATATTTATTAATTACAAAGGAAAAATTAGTTACAGTAGAATTGAGAAACCCAGCAGACATGACATTAACCAAGTGATGAAGGTTAATATCACCAGTAACAAGATGTATCAGCATCGTATATCCCTGCTGTGATGCACTGAGGAGGACACAGCATAATGTCTGTAATACATATTCTTGCCCCAAATGTATAACCTCAGTCTAATCATGAGAAAACATTAAGCAAACCCAACTTGAGGGAAATCTACTAAACACCTGATTACTAATATTCAAAAAGTATCAAAGTCACAAAAGACAAGACTTGAGGAACTGTCACTGATTGGAAGAGACTTAAGGAAACATAACAGATGCAGCATGAAATTCAGGATTGGATCCTGAAATGTAAAAAGGCCATTGGTGGAAAAAGTGGTAAAATCCAAATAAAGTCCATAGTTTGGTTAATAGCATTGTGCCAATGTTAATTTCTTAACTTTATGTTAGATGTTAATATTAGGGGAAGCTAAGTGAAAGGCATATGGGAACTTTTTGTAGGATTTTTACAACTTTTCTATAAGCCTAAAGTTATTCCAAAATAAAAAGTTTTTTAAAGTAATTTTAAAAGTTATATGATTGAGGGGATTTATAGACCTCTGCCTAAGAGGGTAGGCTTTGGAGGGAGATTACTTGGACTCTAATCCTGGCTCTGTCACTTGTTAGCCATGTGACTTTGAGTGAGTCACTTAACTTCTCTTTGCATCATCATTTCATCATCTATAAAATGTAAGGATTAAGGAAGATAATAATGTAAAATGCATAAGTTAGTGCATGGTACATTGTCAGTGCCAAAAGAGAGTAAAATTAGAATGAACATTTAAGATAAAATATTGGGCTGCTATTTAGGCTCCATCTTCCAGATCTACTGGGTATTTGATTTAATGAAAAATTTTGAGAAACACCTCTCCAGATAGACTGAGTTATAGTTCTTAGCCCTCCTGATTAACTGTTGAGGAGTCTTCCAACTGCTTGGAGGCCCCAGTAGAATTTAAAGCTACTGGCAAAGTAGCTGCAGGGACCACCCAAATCATTGGCATCTCCATAATAAGCATTGTGGATATACATATGTATGGCAAATTAGTTACTCCTAATGTCTTTTATTCAAGGGTTGTGCATCTAGAAATTGTTTAGTAGTTATGAATTACTAACGGTATATTGGTTATTTTATGTCAGGACTTCGGGATATGGGAACGTGGAGACAAGACCAACCAAGGGATCTCAGAATTGAATGCCAGTTCAGTTGGAATGGCAAAGGTAATTTTCCTTTCTTGCTTGTACTAAGTATGGGGAAAGGAAGTCTGGTGTCCCTTTGTCATAGATAAAACTTAATGTGAGTGTGGACCATAATCAATTAATTATTATTTTAAACCACAGGCAAAATTCAGATTTTCCTGTAGAACTGTGGATATGTAGATGAAAACTTTCATAAGCTGCAGATTTGATATCCAACTATTTTTGTGGCACGTCTCTACTTATACTATATCCTATAAGGAGTTGAAAGGACTTAAACTAAATTTATCATCTCTAACATTACAAAAACAAGCAAAAGAAGGCTTTTATTTCTTCCATTTACCATTTGACCAAGCTTTATATCAAGGAACATCTCTCAATCCTCTATCCTCTTTATTCTCCTACATCCCCCAAATCAGCAGCAGCAGCAGCATTACTGTTCAACTTGGCTCTACCTTTTCATCCTACCCACTCTTCTCTGGAAACAGCAAGAAGGCATACAATAAGATAGCAAGAATAGGATCAAACTTATCCATTATGAGAAATATACATGACTTAGTCTCCCCTACTAATATGCAAAGACATAGATTGATTTTAAAAAATAAAAGGAGAGCCAATATATGCTGTCTGTAAGAGCTCTAATATAACAAAATTATACAGAAAGATTAAAAACAGAAGGATGAACAAAATACAGTCTGACAAACGTGAAAAAGAGCTAGGGTGACTATGTGAATCAAATGAAGTAGAATTCAAAGTAAAACATATTACATGGAACAAAGAGGACAAAGGGAGTCACAACCAAATTTTATTTTATTTTATTATTGTTATTATTATTTTGAGATGCAGTCTCACCCCGTCATCCAGGCTGGAGTGCACCACAGCAATCACAGCTCACTGCAACCACCACTATCCAGGATCAAGCGAATCTCCTGCTTCAGCCTCCCCCGTACCACCACACCCAGCTAATTTTTTTTTGTATTTTTAGTAGAGACAGGGTTTCACCATGTTGGCCAGGCTGTTCTTGAACTCCTGATCTCGTGATCTGCCCACCTTGGCCTCCCAAAGTGCTGGAATTACAGGCATGAGCCACTGCACCTGGCCTACAATAGAATTTTAAAAGACACAACTCATAATGAGAATGTCTGTTCTAGAATATAGTTTTAATTAATACAGACATATTAGAAACACAAGGTAAAACAGAAACAATTATAAGGAAATAATTTAACAAAAATACTGCCTGGCCATGACACATGTAGTAAACCAGAAATAAGATTATAGAAAATTTGAATTATATAATTTATACAGTTGAATTGGTAAAAATATATATGGAACTTTGTACCTATAAAATATTTATCCCTTGGTAAAATTTTTACATATTTAATGTATTTTAAATTACCAAATATTTTTTAATGAATGAGCTTGTATTATACCTACTTCTATGTAGCTGGAGTGCAGTGGTGTGATCTTGGCTCACTGCAACCTCCACTTCTGGGTTCAAGAGATTCTCCTGCCTCAGCCTTCTGAGTAGCTGGGACTACAGGCTTCTGCCACCACGCCCAGCCAATTTTTTTGTATTTTTAGTAAAGACAGGCTTTTGCCATGTTAGCCAGGCTGGTCTTGAACTCCTGACCTCAGGTGATCCACCCGCCCGGCCTCCTACAGTGCTGGGATTACAGGCGTGAGCCACCATGACCAGTCTAACAATCTTATAGTGCACTGAACAGTGTAATCAAACATCCTTCCATGTCATTTCATGCAGGCAAATTTAGTTCATTCTTTTCAGCTGCTAGACAGTATTTAATAATTGCTCCATTGACAGAATTGTCTTTATTTTTTAATATTCCAGAAAATGCTTTAGTGAAGATCCTTGTACATGCATCCAGGTAAATTTACACAAACATTTTTATAGGAAAAACTCCTAAAAGTGGAACCCTTAGATTAAGGGATATATACTTTAAAATTGCCCTTCAAAAAAATTTCTATTAGTTTACATTTCCCCATCCTCATATGATGGATATATGCCATTATATACCATATATGTCATTTTTCTTTTGTTTTTATCATGAGCTGTTTCTTTTGTGAATAAAAGCGTTTGACAGAGAAATACCTTTGGAAACAAGCACTGAGAACATGTTATTACAACCTGTTTCTTTTTGCACTGGTACTTATTATTACAAGTTTACATATAGAGCTTTTTTGCCATTTTTCTTAAACCCTCACTAACTGGATATTATCAATATTTTTGTATATTTGATTTAAAGTATTTTACCACTTATTTATTTTGTAATCATTTCTGACTTAGAGGAAAGTTACAATAATTTTACAAATAATTCCTATGTAGTACCCTTCACCCAAGTTCCCCACTTATTAATGTTTGCTTTATCTTTTTCTCTGATTAAACACAACACACATACACAATTATTTTTTTCTGAACCAGTAGACAGTACATTGCACACATGATGCCCCATTACTCCTAAATATTTCAGTGTGAATTTCCTCAAAGACTCTTTTATAACCATGGTATAAGCATCAAAATCAGGAAATGAACACTGGCATTATACTGCCACCTTAATTGACATAGCCCATTCAAATTTCTTTAGTTGTCCCAATAATGTGATTTATAGCAAAAAAAAAATCTTGTGATCCAGGATCCAGTCTAAGATAACATATTACATTTAATTGTAATGTCTCTTTAGGCTTCTTCAGTCTGGAACAGTGCCTCAGTTTTCACTTGTCTTTCATGACCTTAGCATTTTTAAAGAGTACAGGCCAGTTATTTTATAGAATGTTCCTTGATTTGATCTCATGTGATATTTCCTCACGATTACATTTAGATTATGTGTTTTTGGCAAGAATACCACAGAGGTGAGTCTGTGTCCTTACTTTATCATCAGGAAGCACATGATGTGAATTTGTCTCATTATTGTTGATGTTATCTTTTATGACTTCACTAAAGTGGTATCTGCCAGGTTTCTCCACTATAAATTTTCTGTTTTCCTTTTGTAATTGCTGACTTGAATGTTTGTGGCCCCCCCTCACCAAAATTCATATTGAAACTTAATTCCCAATATGGCAGTATTGAGAGGTGGAGCCTTTAAGCTGTGACTGGATCATGTGGGTTCTTCCCTTATGAATGTATTAATCCATTCATGGATTAATGGATTAGTGGGTGATCATGGGAATGGGTCTGGTGGCTTTATAAGAAAAGGAAGAGACACTTGAGCTAGCACACTCAGGCCCCCTCATCATATGATACCCCACTCCACCTCAGGACTTGGCAGAGTTTCTACTAGCCAGAAGCCCTCACCAGATGGGACCCCTTGACCTTGGACTTACCAGCATGATGAAGGGGAGCCAGGTGCTATTCCTCAAGACAATGGAAGAAAGACCCTAAAGGCATTTCAGAGATCTTAGATGCTGTCTTTTCCATCACAGGCCCAAAGGCCTAGGAGGGCAGAATAGTTTCAGGGGACAAGCCTGGGGTGTTCTTTATGGGCTGTGCCCAGGACCGCCTTGGGACTCTACTCCCTGCACCCCTGCTGCAGCACTCACTTAGCTTGTGCCACCACCCCAAAAGGTCTAAGTGATAAACCTTGAAGGTATCCATGTGGTGTTAATTCTGCAGGCCCACAGGGTGCAAGAACTGCGGAAGCATGACAACTTCCACGTGGATCTCAAAGGGTATATCAAACAGCTTGTGGGCCCAGGCAGAGGCTCCTCACAGGGATGGAACCACCACAGGCAGCCCCCACTCAAGCAACACTGAAGCAGAAACATGGGGTTGCAGCTGCCACAGAGAGTTCCCATTAGGGCAGGACCACCACCGGAATGCCAGAACTGTAGGCTCACTGGCAGCATGCAAGGTCTGCCTGCACCCAACAAAGCCATAGGGGCAGGGCTGCCTGAGACCTTAAAGACCCAACCACCACCCAAGCATGGAGTCAAAAGAAATTATTCTTCAGCTTTCAGATTTAATGTCTGCCATGCTCGGTTTAAGACTTGCTTTAAGCCTGTTACTCCTTTCTTTTTGCCTATTCCTCTCTTTTGGAATGGGAATGTCTGTCTTATGCCACCATTGTATCTTAAAAGTTGATAGCTTGTTTTGATTTCAGATTCACAGATGAGATTTTGGACTTTTGAGTTTTATCCTTGGTGCTGGAATGAGTTAAGATATTGGGGCTATGGGGTTAGAATGAATGTACTTATATGTGAGAAGGACATGAGTTTGAGGGGGGCAAGGAGTGGAATACTAAGGCAGTAATTAATGAGTGTTTTGTGCCTGGCCAACTTCTACTTACCCTATAGGTCTCAGTTTAGGTGTCATTTCTTCAGAGAAGACTTTCAAAACTGCCTTCTAGCCCTAAGACTACGTCAAGTCTGCCTCATAATTGAGGAATTACAGATAACTAATAAATACTTGAAATAATATTCAATCTCGTTAGCAATTTAATGCGTGTGAATGCAACAGATATACCATTCTTTATCACATTAGGAAAAAATTTTAAGATAAGATATTGTTTGCATTAAGGAAGGTATTGTCATATACTGCTAGCAATAGCTATGTTGGTACAACTTGCAAGAAAAGCAATTTAGCATTATGTTTTTAAAATTATTCATACTTTTTTACTCAATTATTCTATTTCAGGGAATTGATGCTTACAAAATAAAATGAATACAAAGAGTTATTTTGTTAGCTTGACAACCTTTATTGAGAGCCTACCATATCCCATGCTGTGTGCTAGATATTAGTGAAGACATAATCCCTGACTTCAAGGAATTTATAATTTAGCAAGAAATGTTTATCAAAGTTCTGTTACTAATAGCACAAAATTAAAGGCGACCTAAATTTTGAACAATTGGTAAATGGCTAAATATACTTTATTATAGCCATATGAGATAATACTATGCCAAAATAGTGTTTGTAACATGGAAGGATACTTATGCTATATTATTCATTGTAAAAAGTAGGATACCAGATGTGATCTCAACTGTATACAAGTAGACATAGAAAAAAACTAATAAAAAACATGTCAAAAATGTTAAAAGTGGTTGTTTTGGGTGATTTTCTTGCCCTCTCTGTACTTTACTATGTTTTCAAAATATTCTGTAAGGAGTGTGTTTTACTTTTATGATCAAAAAATATATTTAGAAAAGCAAGAAATTAATAAATTCTATTTTAAAAAAAACATGATATCTCATTTATATGTGGACTCTAAAGAAGTCGAACTCATAGAAGAGAGTACAATGATGGTTAAGTACGATGCTTAACTTGATAGTGCTACAAACTCCTTCTTAACTTTCTTTGATACAATATGGGAGACAAAGAAAAACTCAGAATGTCCTGGGAATAAAGATTGTTACTGTATTATGTATTCTGTCAGACATATTAAAAAATGATGTCGTGTGTGTTGATAAGATACTGGGATATAGGGAGAAGAAATGTGTATCTTCTTAATGCTAAACTTGTCCTTTTCTTTCTTGCTCCTCACAGGCAGCCCTGGAAGCATTAGATGAACTGGATCTGTTTGGTGTGAAAGGTGGGCCCCAATCAGTTATCCATGTCCTGGCTGATGAAGTACAACATTGCCAGGTAAGAGATTAGGGAAAATGGAAATAACAAATTTTATTCCTGCCCAGACTCAGATTTAAGCATGAGCTTTAGATTAAGGAGGGCTGAATGAGAGAGAGTGCATCATCTGATTAATTACCATATACCAAAAATATCTTTGGCAAGCATACTGTACTGAGATAAGCCTAATATAGCATGGGCTGTAAAATAGATCATAATCCTGTTCTCTAGCCGAAGATTATAAAGGAATCCCACCATATTATATGAAATTGTCCACCACTATCATATCAAAGGGATATAGTCTCTCTTTCTGAGTATCTCCTTTTCTAAATTATATAAAGAAAACAAGAGATGATAGATTTTTAGTATTCTTGTTAGTGTTTCTGAAACATTCTCTTTTCCTAGTTGGCTCTAGGGTTAGATATTTGGAGATTAGACTTTAAGTGGCAAATATGTATTTTCAGTTTTGCTTAGGAATACTCTCTGTATTGAAAGATTAAGGTTTTTCTCATTGGCATGAGGAATTTTCTTCTTTTCTTTAAACCCTGATTAGATACCATGGGGTCCTATTGAAAATAAACTCATCTCCAATTTTAAAAACACAAAATTTCCCAGAGGAAAAAAATATGTCAAAAGCAGAGGAGCTGAGCCTTCCCTATCCTGCTTCTCAGCACCTATATTTTCTCTTGACTTCATTCTTAAATAGTTGCTAATGGAGCAACAGGACTGTGGGTGATATAATAATGTTAGAGTATTCCTTATCCATAAGTAACTGGTTAAGAATCAGGATAGGGAAGTACTGAAAGCAGAATTAAGACAAGGAATGATTTATAGAAATTGCTGGTGTTCTAAGTTCTAAATATTGAGTATTGTCTAGATTTTCTTGTGAATGGTCCTCTTTCACATAAATTTTTTAAAACTAAAGTTTCAAAAAAATTATTTTACAATGCTAAGGTTTTTACTAACCCACTTAAAATAGATAAAGAATGTTCTTTTCTATTCTGTCAAACATATTCAAAAGAGATAACATATGTGTTGATAAGATACTGCGGTAAAGGAAGAAGAAATATATTCCTTTATATGAACTTAACTTATTTTCTCAGTCTATCCTTAATTCACTACTGCCCCGTGCTTCAACATCCAAAGAGGTTGATGCTAGTCTACTCTCAGTGGTTTCCTTCCCAGCCTTTGCAGTAGAGGATAGCCAGTTGGTGGAGCTCACAAAACAGGAAATCATCACCAAACTTCAGGTATGTCCATATGTGCCTTTGTTTTCTTTAAGGCTATGACTTTAAGCGTAAATTGTGCCTTTTGGGGCCTTGAATATGACCTGTGACTGTGATTTCAAGAAACCTTTAAGTTTTCTGAGTTGTCGTTTTATAAATAGTTTCTTTTTAAAATGTTATAGCTTCTACAGCCATTGCTGGTAGGAACGCAGGGTGGTACACCCACTTTAAAAAATAGTTTGGCAGTTTCTTATAAATTTAATCATACAGCCACCCTATAACCCAACTATGTCATCCTAGAAACCTACCCTATAGAAATGAAAACTTATGCTCACAAAAAAATCTGCACACAAATGTTTATAGCAGCTTTATTCATAATTGCCAAAAACCGGAAAAAACCTTCAACAGAGGAAGGGATAAGCAAATTACACTATATTCATGCAGTGGAATACTACTCAACAATAAAAAGGTACAAGGTACCAGCTTGATCAGAGTTAATCATGGTGTATAATCTTTTTGATATGCTGTTGGATTTGTTTTGATAGTATTTTGTTGAGGATTTTTGCATCTGTGTTTATCAGGAATGTTGGCCCATGGGTTTTTTGCTGTTCTTGTTGTGTCCTCATCAGTTTTGGTATCAGGGTACTGCTGGCCTTGTAGTGAGTTTGGAAGAATTCCCTTCCCTTCAATTAATTGGAGAAGTTTGGTTTTAGTTCTTTAAAAGTTTGGTAGAACTCAGCAATGAAGACATCCATTCCTGGACTTTTCTTCATTGGAGTACATCTTATTACTGATTCAATCCCATTGCTTGTTATTTGTCTTTTCAGGTTTTCTATTTCTTCTTGGTTCAATCTGGGTAGGTTGTATGTGTCCAGAAGCTTATCTGTTTTCTCCAGGTTTTCCAATTTCTTGACATATACTTATTGATAATAGTCTCTAATAATCCTTTGTATTTCTGTGGTATTGGTTATAATGTCTCTTTTTTATTTCTGATTATGTTTACTTGGGTCTTTTATTTTTAGTCTGGCTAATGGTTTGTCAGTTTTATTTATTTTTAAAACTTTTCATTTTGTTGATGTTTTGTATTTTTTGTTCTCAATTTCACTTATTTCTGCTCTGATCTTTGTTATTTCTTTCCTCCTATTAATTTTGAGTTCTGTTTGTTCTTTTCTAAGTCCTTGAGGTGCATCATTAGGTTATTTCAAATTTTTCTACTATTTTGATGTAGGCATTTATTGCTATAAACTTCCTTCTTAGTACTGCCTTTGCTGTATCTCATAGGTTTTGGGATGTTATGTTTCCATTTTCATTTATTTCAAGAAATTTTTACATTTCTTAATTTTTTCATTGACTCATTGGTCATTAAGGAGCATGTTGTTTAATTTCTATGTATTTGTACAGTTTCAATAGTTTCTCTTGTTATTGATTTCTAGTTTTCATTACAGTCAGAAAAGATAATTGATAATGATTTCAATTTTTGAAAGTTTGTTGAGACTTGTTTTGTGGCCTAACACATGATCAGTCCTGGAGAATGTCCCATGTGCTGATGTGTTTCCTGTAGCTGTTGGATGAAATGCTTTGTAAATGTCTGTTAGGTCCATTTGGTCTATAATGCAGTTTAAATTTAGTATTTCTTTGCTGATTTTCTGTCTAAATGATCTATCTAATGCCAAGAGTAGAATGTTGAAATGCCCTCCTATTATTGTATTGGAGTCTAACTCTCCTTTTAGATCTAATGATATTTGGTTTATATATCTGGGTGCTCCAATGTTAAGTGCATATATATTTACAATTATTATAACCTCTTGCTGAATTGATCTTTTTATTATTATATAATGAACTTCTTTGTCTTTTTTTTACTGTTTTTGACTTAAAGCCTATTTTATCTGATATAAGTATAGCTACTCCTGCTTGTTTTTGGTTTGCGTTTGTATGGAACATCTTTTTCCATTCCTTCCGGTTTTAGTCTATGTGTGTCTTTACAGGTGAAGTGAGTTTATTGTAGGCATCATATGGGTCTTGTTTTTCTTATCCATTCAGCCAATTTACATCTAAATTGAGAAATGTAATCTATTTACCTTCAAGGTTATTATTGATAAATGAGGACTTTCTCCTGTTATTTTGTTAATTGTTTTCTGGTTGTTTTGTTTATCCTTCATTCCTTTCTTCCTCTCTTATTGTTTATCTTTACAGCTTGGTGGTTTTCTGTAGTGATACGGCTTCATTCCTTTCTCTTTCTCCTTTCTGTATGTGCAGTACTAGTGGTTTTACACTTTTGCATGTTTTCGTCATGATAGTTATCTTACTCTCGCTTTCAGTTGTAGGACTCCCTTAGGCATTTCTTGCAAGGCTGGTCTAATTCTGGATATAGTGTTCTTGCCTGACAGGTTTTTTTTTTTTCCCCAGCACTTTGAATATATCATCTCATTCCCTTCTAGCCTGTAAGGTTACTGCTGAGAAATCTGTTGTTAGTCTAATGAAGATTCCCTTATATGTAACTTTATGCTTTTCTCATGCTGTTTTTAAATTTTTCTCTTTGTCTTTGACTTTTGACATTTTGACTGTAATGTACCTTTGAAAGAACATTTTTTGGATTGAATCTATTTGAGAACCTTTGAGTTTCCTGGATCTGAATATCCATATTTTTCCCAAGAATTTGGAATTTTTCAGCTATTATTTAATCAAATAGAATTTTCTACCCCTTTTCCCATCTCTTGTCTTTCTAAAACTTCCATAATGTAAATATTTGTTTGCTTTATGGTGTTCCACAAGTCCCGTGGGCTTGTTTCATTCTTTTTTATTCTTTTTTTTTTTTTTGTATGCCTTGTTTATTTCAAAAGATCTGCCTTCAAGTTCAGAAATTCTGCTTGATCTCGTCTGTTGAAGCTCTCAATTGTGTTTTTTTTTTTTACATTTTTTATTGCATTTTAGGTTTTGGGGTACATGTGAAGAACATGCAAGATTGTTGCATAGGTACACACATGGCAGTGTGATTTGCTGCCTTCCTCCCCATCACCTATATCTGGCATTTCTCCCCATGCTATCTCTCCCCATCTCCCCACCCCCCACTGTCTTTTTTTTTTTTTTTTGAGACAAAGTCTCACTCTGTCAACCAGGCTGGAGTGCAGTGGCACATTCTTAGCTCACTGCCACCTCTTCCTTCCTGAGTAGCTAGGATTTCAAGTGATTCTCCTGCCTCAGCCTCCTGAGTAGCTAGGATTACAGGCACCCACCACCAGGCCTGGCTAATTTTTGTATTTTTAGTAGAGACGGGGTTTCACCATGTGAGCCAGGCTGGTCCCAATCTGCTGACCTCAGGCGATCCACCCTCCTTGGCCTCCCAAAGTGCTGGGATTACAGGCGTGAGCCACTGCACCCGGCTCTGTGTGGTCTTCTTTCCTGAGATGCAAAAATCACTGCAAGGTGGGTTGCAGACTCTATTTAAGGAGTTTCCTAAGGATTTCCAGTAATAATCCCCCACCCAAGTGCCATTTCTGATATCACTTGAATATAGGAAATGAATCAAATGGATTTTTCTTTTTTCAAGGTGACGGAATGTGCTTTTGAGCCGTTGGGGCATTCCCCGAGGCCCTGATTCTGAGGCTGGGATGAAAGTCTAAATCTGTTGGCTTCAGTAGACTTGACTTTGTGGCTATTGACACGATATCCATTTGGTAGGAAGGACGTTGTTCAACTAGACAATCAGAAAGCGATCTCCTGATCACAGGGCGTTTTCTCCCAACTCCCACCCATAGGCAAAGGAAAGGTAATGAGAATATTGACTTTTTGTGCTTTAAACTATGACTGCTGCCCTGACACTGTAGACTAACTAAAAAGAATTTGAGTCGCATTATTATTTTAATTCAGTCAATTCAACAGTGTGTGTCAGGTCAGTCAATAACACAAAAATCATGCTGTAAAATGACATTTCTCATATGCGTTCTTTATTCCATAACATTTGTTAAGGTGTACACTATATATACGATGTATCAGTTTGTACATACAAAACAGGTTTCCTGGATACTGCAATCAATAAAAGAGTTTTTCAAGAGTAATATTGACTCAAATTGTAACCTCGTAGGCTAAATATAGAATTTAACCTCTTAATGAGATGCACACCACCATGGTTGAAGGGGAATTTTGCAAACAGATTCCAAAATCCAATTTGAAGCATACCATAGAGTCCTTACTGAAGACACTACTATACTCTGAAATTCTTTTAAAAATGCTCAAACATTTGTTTTAAATTTAAATTTACTTATACTTTGGCAGTGGGTAAAGCATGATGTTACAAAATCAAGCATAATAAGAAAATAAAACTTTGGAATTGTGTGCCAAGGCAGGAGGATCACATGCCACTGAATTGTTCACTTTAAAATGGCTTACTTTGTGTTACACAATTGTCACCTCAATTAAAAAATGCACTTAAAGAAAAACAATGACACACCAATAATACACCATTCCTCAGGGTTCCATGGACTAACTTTTCCCCACAGGGTGGCTTTCCTCCACGTGGCACAGCTGAAATCACTCAAGCACTTCATTCAGCCAAGAGCTAGCCTGTGGTTGGGCCACAGGACATGGGCTCCATCCCAAGGTCTCCCTCCGTGTGGCTCACATGCAGCCCCAGCATCTTTACTCAGGGGAGATCTCTGCCAAGAGGGCGAACTTGAGGCTGCAGCCGTAGAGCCAGGACAGCTTCCCTCCCACTATATTCTCCCAGTCACAGCAAGTCGCAGGCCAACCTACATGTCAGAGCAATTCCAGTTCTTGGGAAGGGAAATCAATTCCCTGTCTGATGGGAGGGGCAGCTTGTGCCGACTGGGAGGGGAAGCACTGGTGGGATTTTCCCTGAAGAGTGTCTGGCATCACTGGTTCACATGCTTCCTGCGCCACTCCCTCATTCTCAGGCATGGCGGCAGGTGTTGACTTTGCTGGTTGTTGATGGTTCTTTTTCCATCTCAACTTGGTGTTCTGGAAAGAATATCACCAGTGTCCTGGAGTTGAGGCAGGGGGTAAACTCACCTTGCTTTCCTGTGTAGAGAGCATGGGCTCTGCAGACAGACAAGCCATCCTGAGTTCAAATGCCAGCTCAGTGCACTGACCAAGCATGCTTTCCTGGGACTCCGTGGTTCCAGAGATGTGGGATGGGGTTTACGATGAAAAAACCTGGGAAGTGCTGTGTGAGCTGGGATAGGTTAGTCACCCTGGATTCCCTATGATTTGCTCTGAGTAAATTCAGGCAAGTAGTTATGGAAAGAAACAAAGAATACCCAGATGGGAAGACACTGAACTTGCTATACCAAGGCAGCCAGCCACCAGCACTTGTGTTTGACAGAGACTCTAAGGCAGAGAGAGGAGGGGGAGAGCTTATCCTGGAAAAAAAGGGAAAGGCTTCAGTGCTCTCTGATTGCAGGCTGTTGGCCTGGGGAAGCTGGAGGTAGAATAACTAAAACTCGGACATCTTATGCTACTGACTTGGGAACCATTGGCTTTCTTTTTAAAACTGTGAGTTGGAATTGGTTGCAAAAAATAGGGAAACTGTCAACCAAGTTCTGAATGCTCCAGGCTGATTTCTGTAGAAGCTGTGGCTTGGCATCCTGGGCTGGTTGCCACAGATGTACTGGGTTCGAGTTCTGTTGTCGTATTTGGTTGAGGCAGCCTCTTGTTTAGTCTCTCACAGTGTAACACCTATGAGCCTCAGTTTTCTCACCCATGCAATGGAAAAAATAAAACTTACCTCTGAACTTCTTATCGTTTTCACTTATTTATTTATTTAGGAGACAGAGTCTTACTCTGCTGCCCAGGCTGGAGTGCAGTGGCACAGTCTCGGCTTACTGCAACCTCTACCTCCTGGGTTCAAGCGATTCTCCTGCCTCAGCCTCCTGAGTAGCTGAGATTACAGGCACGTGCCACCATGCCCAGCTAATTTTGTATTTTTAGTAGAGATGGGGTTTCACCATGTTAGCTAGGATGGTCTTCATCTCCTGACCTCGTGATCCACACTCCTCAGCCTCCCAAAGTGCTGGGATTACAGGCATGAGCCACCATGCCCAGCCACCTCTGAAAATTATAGAGGTAAGTGTATGCTGTAGACACACTTAACTCTTGATAGTGCTCTGTACATAAAGTTTTCTTGGTCCTCTTATTTTTTTCTTTTTTGTTAATTGTATTTTAGGTTTTGGGGTACATGTGAAGAACATGCAAGATTGTTGCATAGGTGCACACATGGCAGTGTGATTTGCTGCCTTCCTCCCCATCACCTATATCTGGCATTTCTCCCCATGCTATCTCTCCCCAACTCCCCACCCCCCGTTGTCCCTCCCCTATTTCCCCCCTACAGACCCCAGTGTGTGATGCTCCCTTCCCTGTGTCCATGTGTTCTCATTGTTCAACACCCACCTATGAGCAAGAAAATGTGGTGTTTGATTTTCTGTTCTTGCATCAGTTTGCTGAGAATTACAGTTTCCAGGTTCATCCATGTCCCTACAAAGGACATGAACTCATCATTTTTTATGGCTGCATAGTATTCCATGGTGTATATGTGCCACATTTTCCCTGTCCAGTCTATCATCGATGGGCATTTGGGTTGGTTCCAGGTCTTTGCTCTTGTAAACAGTGCTGCAATGAACATTCGTGTACATGTGTCCTTATAGTAGAACAATTTATAATCCTTTGGATATATACCTAGTAATGGGATTGCTGGGTCATATGGAATTTCTATTTCTAGGTCCTTGAGGCATCGCCATGCTGTCTTTCACAATGATTGAACTAATGTACACTCCCACCAACAGTGTAAAAGTGTTCCTATTTCTCCACATCCTCTCCAGCATCTGTTGTCTCCCGATTTTTTAATGATTGCCATTCTAACTGGCGTGAGATGGTATCTCAATGTAGTTTTGATTTGCATTTCTCTAATGACAGTGATGATGAGCATTTTTTCATGTTTGTTGGCCTCATGTATGTCTTCTTTTGTAAAGTACCTCTTCATATCCTTCGCTTACTTTTGAATGGGCTTATTTTTCTTGTTAATCTGTTTTAGTTCTTTGTAGATTCTGGATATTAGCCCTTTGTCAGATGGGTAGATTCCAAAAATTTTTCCCCATTCTGTTGGTTGCCGATTCACTCTAATGACTGTTTCTTTTGCTGTGTAGAAGCTGTGGAGTTTGATTAGGTCCCATTTGTCTATTTTGGCTTTTGTTGACAATGCTTTTAGTGTTTTGGTCATGAAGTCCTTGCCTACACCTATGTGCAGAATGGTTTTGCCTAGGTTTTCTTCTAGGGTTTTTATGGTGTTAGGTCTTATGTTTAAGTCTTTAATCCATCTGGAGTTAATTTTAGTGTAAGATATCAGGAAGGGGTCCAGTTTCTGCTTTCTGCACATGGCTAGCCAGTTTTCCCAACACCATTTATTAAACAGGGACTCCTTTCCCCATTGCTTTTGTCAGGTTTATCAAAGATCAGATAGTTGTAGATGTGTGGTGTTGCCTCCGAGGCCTCTGTTCTGTTCCATTGGTCTATATCTCTGTTTTGGTACCAGTACCATGCTGTTTTGATTAATGTAGCCTTGTAGTATAGTTTGAAGTCCGGTGATGCCTCCCACTTTGTTCTTTTTGCTTAGAATTGACTTAGCTATGCAGGCTCTCTTTTGGTTCCATATGAATTTTAAGGTGTTTTTTTCCAGTTCTGTGAAGAAGGTCATTGGTAGCTTGATGGGGATAGCGTTGAATCTGTAAATTACTTTAGGCAGTATGGCCATTTTCATGATATTGATTCTTCCTAACCATGAACATGGAATGTTTCTCCATCTATTTGTGTCCTCTCTTATTGTGTTGAGCAGTGGTTTGTAGTTCCTCTTGAAGAGGTCCTTTACATTCCTTGTTAGTTGTATTCCTAGGTACTTCATTTTCTTTGTAGCAATTGTGAATGGCAGTTTGCTCTTCATTTGGCTCTCTTTAAGTCTGTTATTGGTGTATAGGAATGCTTGTGAGTTTTGCACATTGATTTTGTATCCTGAGATTTTGCTGAAGTTGCTTCTCAGTTTCAGCAGATTTTGGGCTGAGACGATGGGGTCTTCTAAATAAACAGTCATGTCGTCTGCAAATAGAGACAATTTGACTTCCTCCTTTCCTATTTGAATACCCTTTCTTTTTCTTGCCTGATTGCTCTGGCTAGAACTTCCAATACTATATTGAATAGGAGTGGTAAGAGAGGGCAACCTTCTCTAGTGCCAGATTTCAAAGGGAATGCTTCCAGTTTTTGCCCATTCAGTATGATATTGGCTGTTGGTTTGTTGTAAATAGCTTTTATTATTTTGAGATATGTTCCCTCAATACCTAGTTTCTTGAGGGTTTTTAGCATAAAGGGCTGAATTTTGTCAAAGGCCTTCTCTGCATCAATTGAGATAATCATGTGGTTTTTGTCTTTGGTTCGGTTTATGTGGTGAATTACGTTTTATAGACTTGCATATGTTGAACCAGCCTTGCATCCCTGGGATGAAGCCTACTTGATCATGGTGGATAAGCTTTTTGATGTGCTGTTGCAATCAGTTCGCCAGTATTTTATTGAAGATTTTTGCATCTATGTTCATCATGGATATTGACCTGAAGTTTTCTTTTCTTGCTGAGTCTCTGCCCGGTTTTGGTATCAGGATGATGTTGGTCTCATAAAATGATTTGGGAAGGATTCCCTCTTTTTGGATTGTTTGGAATAGTTTCAGAACGAATGGTACCAGCTCCTCTTTGTATGTCTGGTAGAATTCAGCTGTGAACCCATCTGGACCTGGGCTTTTTTTGGGTGGTAGGCTTTTAATTGCTGCCTCAACTTCTGCCCTTGTTATTGGTCTGTTCAGGGTTTCGACTTCTTCCTGGTTTAGGCTTGGGAGAATGCAAGTGTCCAGGAATTTATCCATTTCATCCAGGTTTACTAATTTATGTACATAGATTTGTTTGTAATAATCTCTGATGATGGTTTGCATTTCTGTGGAATCTGTGGTGATATCCCTTTTATCATTTTTTATTGCATCTATTTGATTATTCTCTCTTTTCTTTTTTATTAATCTGGTTAATGGTCTATTTTGTTGATCTTTTTGAAAAACCAGCTTCAGGATTTATTGATTTGTTGAAGGGTTTTTTGTGTCTCTATCTCCTTCAGTTCTGCTCTGATCTTAGTTATTTCTTGTCTTCTGCTAGGTTTTGAGTTTCTTTGATCTTGCTCCTCTAGCTCTTTCAATTTTGACGATAGGGTGTCAATTTTAGATCTTTCCTTGCCTCTCATATGGGCATTTATTGCTATACATTTTCCTCTAGACACTGCTTCAAATGTGTCCCAGAGATTCTGGTACGTTGTGTCTTCGTTCTCGTTGGTTTTGAAGAACATCTTTATTTCTGCCTTCATTTCATCGTTTATCCAGTCAACATTCAAGAGCCAGTTGTTCAGTTTCCATCAAGCTGTGCAGTTCTGAGTTAGTTTCTGAACTCTGAGTTCTAACTTGATTGCACTGTGGTCTGAGAGACTGTTTGTTATGATTTCCGTTCTTTTGCATTTGCTGAGGACTGATTTAACTTCCAATTATGTGGTCAATTTTAGAGTAGGTGTGATGTGGTGCTGAGAAGAATGTATATTCTGTGGATTTGGGGTGGAGAGTTTTGTAAATGTCTATTAGGTTTGCTTGGTCCAGGTCTGAATTCAAGTCCTGGATACA
>CAUYLG010032170.1:0-72621 GCA_963573385.1 Cacajao melanocephalus
CCCTCCACACCTGATAACACTGTTATCAGGAGGTCGGACGTCCTACTCAGCGCCTGCCTTCCCCATGCGGGCCCCCACACCCACTCCTGCATTCCATCCCTAGCCCCACTGTCAGCACTAAATCATGCTCTCAGCCCAAAAGTAAAAAATCCCGCTGAAAGCCTGACCAATGGCAGCTCGCCAAGTCCGGGTCCAGTCTCTCTCTCTCTGGCCAACACAGGTGCCCATGCTTTGTTTCCTCACCGAACAATCTTTTACCTTCTCCTGCCCACCTTTCAATAGCCCCACTGGGCTACCAATGGCAACTTGCCAAGTCCAGGTCCAGTCTCTCTATGACCAATGCAGTTGCCCATGCTTTGTTCCCCCACTGACCAATCTAGTGCCCTCACCCCCTATAAAACCCCACACCCAGAACACCCGGGCGCAACTTCTCTGGCCCCTCTCTCTCTCTCCCTCCCCCAGGACCACAGAACCTCGCCCGGGAGCTGAATAAACTGGAATTTAATTTGTCTTGTGCTGGCCTCAGTTTCCTCATTTTAAACTCGGCAATATCCTTACAAGAATAACCTTACAATAGTCTTTTACTTCCTCTTTATTAGACACTCCCTACAGGGGGAGTTCATCTGACTATGTGCTTAAAAGCTCCAGGGTGGGACTATCACCCACCATGGGGTTGCCTCTAGAGATAACAGCGAATTTACAACCCAAAGTCCTGCTATGAAACTCTCTCCCACCTTGAGAATTTTTGGCCACCTTTATAGCCTATTTCTGCCCATGAAGATGTCAATTCGACTCCCTGGTAGATAAGACACCAAACTGGCATGCAGACCCCTAACTTGTTTGCTTCCTCCCCTGCATGCCATTCCTGATAGGACCCCTTTTAAAGCATCCACTTTCTGCTGCAAAGGGGGAAGTGGTATCCTTAAGATAGGAAGCCTGTATTTCTTTCCCTAAGTTAGCTTTGGAATAAAAAGTCACTTTCTTTATTCCACATCTTGCTTTTTTTAATTGGACTTTGCAAACAGCAAGTGACTGAACCTGCATTTTCGTTACAAGTACGTATCACCTGACTGGTCCAAAAAATCCTCAAATTCACCTTAAAGTGGTCTAAGACCTGTGGTGACCTAGAAGTCTGGAGAAACAAATGTGAATCTTCTCTGGAGGAAGATAGCTTCACCCAAGGTCTCAAATTATTCCTGCTAATTTTCTAGGGACAGTAAATAACAAAGCATGGAAGGAAATACGTCACCATAAATGAGAACCACAAATGAGACACTAGGTTATTAGATACAAAATACAAAAAAAAAATCCTTACCAGGTACACACAAAAAATTAGGCCTAAAAATATCTTCAGGAAAACTTGAAAAATTATCAAAAGTAACAGAGCATATTTTGAAAGAACCAAATAGGCTGGATGCGGTGGCTCATGCCTGTAATCCCAGCACTTTGGGAGGACAAGGCAGGAGGATCACCATGAGGCCAGGAGTTTGAGACCAGCCTGGCCAACATGGTAAAACCTCATCTATACTAAAATTACAAAAATTAGCCAGGTGGACAGGTGTGGTGGTACACATCTGTAATCCCAGCTATTTGGGAGGCTGAGGCAGGAGAATTGTTTGAACCCAGGAGGCAGAGGTTACAATGAGCCAAGATAGCACCACTGCACTCCAGCCTAGGCGACAGAGAGACTCTGCCAACAACAAAAAAAAAGGGGTCAGAAATAATTACTCAGAATAGAGCACAGAAAGAGAAAACAGAAAATACAAGAGTCATGAGAGGACAGAGTAAAAAGGTGTTATATATATTTAACTGAAGACTCAGAAGGAAGGAGAATATGAATAGCATAGAGGTAATATCTGAAGGGATAATAGCTAAAGACTTTCTAGAAGTGATGGAAGATACCAGTTCAGAGATTCATGAAGCTCAATAAATCCTAAGCAGGATAAAAAAGGATACCATCTTTAGATACATCACAGTGAAACTGCAGAACATCAAAAACAGCAAGCTGAGGGAAAAACAGATTACTTTTTTAAAAACAAAAACAAATAAGCTTAATATCTGATTTTTTAACTATAGTTAAGAAACTCAAAGACTCATTTTAAGTGATGAATTCTACCCAATGGAATCAAGGAAAGCTTCACATAAAACAAGCCAGGAAACGGGATTCCACAAGGCAGAAAAAACAAACAAACAAAAAAGCCAGGACAAAAAAAGATAATTTGGCCTAAGGTAAAGGTAGGTAATCTACATATATAACTAGCAATTGCATGCTACATGGAACTGTTCATTATTTTATTCACTCTTTTTCTATGTTCCTGTTTTCTCATTTTTAACATTAATAACATTTCATAAATGCCTACTATGTGCCAGACTTTTTGATCATTTAATCTTCAGAATAACTCAATACAATAGAGATTACTATTTGCAATTCATATCTAAACAAACTAGGAGAGTGAGTGACTTGTTTCAAGTCACAAAGCTGTCATTTGTTGTACCCAAGGCTGAACTCAGCATGGATCCTTTACAATTTACCAGGCTGCCTTTTCTCTCTTTCTTCCTCTCTTTTATATTAAAAGTAGCAAGGATAAAACAGCATCTTTCCAGATGCCATTTCCTAAATGGCAATAAAGACAACATGTATCTGAAGCAAAAAGCTAAGGATTTTAGCTGGCTCTTCTGAAGTACTAAATAATACTTGAGTAAAAATACAGCAATGGAATTTTTTGTAAGCTTTAAGAGTCATTTAATCAACCTGATTTTGTATCTTTTCTTCAACGGCAGCTGTCATCTGATAAATGTTGAAAATTCCTTTAATGGAGTGATATTTACTTCCAAGGCAAATTAGTCCATCTTTATATTAATTATACAGGTTATTCTATATAATGTAAAAATTATTCTATGGAAAACCTGCAGCTAGATCACTAATCTTATCTTGCTCTGGAAACCAGTACAGTGGTTAGCTACTGGTTGTGGAGTCCAGAGAATGTGAGATCATTCTCAGATCTGGTACTGACAAGTTATGAGATCTAGGGTAAGTTATCTGTCTTCTAAAGCCTCAGTTTCCTTTTCTGTAAAACAGAAATAATATAGTAAGTACCTATCCCATAGATCTGTTAAGACGTATGCAGTTTCATAAATATTAGCTATTATTGCTACTATTAGTGTTTTATCAAATCAGGGCAAAACTGCTTGGCTCAGTTCCCTCATGTATAAAACAGGGGAACAAAGTTGTTCTTAAATCTTCCAGGTCCATTCTATCAGATGAGAAACTTAAATCAGTATGTTTCTAGCGATTCTCATCCATCCCCATTGGGCCAGGAGTTCTTAAGCTGGAGAACATGAATGGGCTTCATGGCAGTGGCTGAACCCTTTGAAACTGGGTGCAACTGCATGTGAGTGCTAATTTAAGAAGAGAAGACACAGCTCTCATCAGATTTTTAGAGAATCCATAAGCCAAAATAAATTAAAAAGCACTGCCTTTGGGACTAAACAAATCAAACCTATTTATTCCGCATTTTGCATGACAGAACATAATCTACATAAAGACCTGAATCTTTCCCAGGTTAAATACTGTATCTTCCTTCAACCTTTTTTTTTTGGAGACAAGAGTCTCACTCTGTCACCCAGGCTGGAGTACAGTGGCATGATCTTTGCTCACTGTAACCTATGCCTCGAGGGTTCAAGCAATTCTCCTGCCTCCTCAGCCTCCTGAGTAGCAGAGACTATAGGCACACACTGCCATACCCAGCTAACTTCGTATTTTTAGTAGAGACAGGGTTTCACTGTGTTTTCCAGGCTGAATTCAAACTTCCTCGCCCAGGCAATCCGCCCGTCTTGCCCTCCCAATGTGCTGGGATTACAGGCATGAGCCACTGACTGGGCCTGGCCAATTATTTTTTTTTTTAATCGTACTTTAAGTTCTGGGGTAGGTGTGTAGATCTCGTAGGACTGGGTACACATGTGCCATGGTGGTTTGCTGCCTCCATCCCCTGTCACCTACATCAGGCATTTCTCCCAATGTTACCCCTCCCCAAGCTACCCACCCTCCGCTGTCCCTTCCCAGCCCCCCACCCCCCAACAGACTCCAGTGTGTGATGTTCCCCTCCCTGTGCCCATGTGTTCTCATCGATCAACATGCACCTACGAGTGAGAACATGCAGTGTTTGGTTTTCTGTTCTTGTGTCAGTTTGCTGAGAATGATGGTTTCCAGATTCATCCATGTCACTACAAAGGACACGAACCTATCATTTTTCATGGCTGCACTGTATTCCATGGTGTATTTGTGCCACATTTTCTTTGTCCAGTCTATCACCGATGGGCATTTGGGTTGGTTCCAGGTCTTTGCTATTGTAAACAGTGCTATAATGAACATATATGTGCATGTGTCTTTATAATAGAAGGATTTATAATCTTTTGGGCATATACCCAGTAATGGGATTGGTGGGTCAAATGGAATTTCTATTTCTAGGTCCTTGAGGAAGCACCACAGTGTCTTCCACAATGGTTGTACTAATTTACACTCCCACCAACAGTGTAAAAGTGTTCCTATTTCTGGGTAGAGATCAGACTGATGTGCTGGCTACAAAACTTTCAAGCGAGAGGGCTTCAGTTTACTGGTCTTTGTGGGGGTGGGACCTGCCAAGCTGTACCACCTGTCTCCCTGCTTTCAGCTCTCCCTTTTCCTAGGGGCTGGGTAGTTCCCTCCGGTAGGCACTCTGGACACCAGTCAAAACTTCTGCCCAGATCTGTGCTGACAACTCGTGGCGCCACGCCTGCCGAAGCTGTCGCTCAGATGTGTATTGGTAACTCACAGCACTTTTCAGCCCGATGGCGTTATCCTGGACTGTGGGTTGCAACAGCCATGAGAGAAGTGCAGTATCTGAACCCGAGTGCCGAGGGGGTAAAGTCCCCGATCCTCTGTCCAGTTGCACTTCCCGGGTGGGGCAGCACCTCAGCCTCCCTCGGTTCGCCCTCCTTGGGCTACACCCACTGTCCAACCGGTCCCATTGAAATGAACCTGGTACCTCGGTTGGAAATGCGGGGATCACATGCCATCTGTGTCTCTCTCACTGGGAACAGCGCTCCAGAACTGTTCCTATTCGGCCATCTTGGTGGAAGTCGACAAGGATTCTTAAATGAGGGAATCAGAAAATGAGTAAGGTCTCAACATTTATTGTTATTTATTTATTTATTTTGTGACCGAGTCTCACTCTGTCACCCAGGCTGGAGTACAGTGGTGCAGTCTCAGTTCACTGCAACCTCCACCTCCCAGGTTCAAGTGATTCTCCCGCCTCAGCCTCCCAAGTAGCTGGGACTGCAGGTGACCCCCACCACGCCTAGCTAATTTTTGAATTTTTAGTAGAAACAGGGTTAAACCATCTTGGGTAGGCTCATCTCAAACTCCTGACCTCAGCCAAATCGCCCCCGTCAGCCTCCCAAAGTGCTGGGATTATAGGTGTGAGCCACTGCACCCAACCTGACATTTATTTAATACTCACCAAATTCCAGGCACTATACCAGGCACATTAAGCATTAGATCTCTGTGCCACAGCTATTTGAGGAAGGGCTTGATACATAGATGGTGATGCTCAGAGAAAAGCACTGTCACGCAGCTGATGAGAGGGAAGGCGATGATTTAGACCCACGTGGATGTGACCACAAAGCCTCTGCTAGGCCTTGGGTACCCAGAAGGTGGGTTGGACTTCCATCTGCAGAGGAAAGGGAGAAAGGTAGCCTTAGAAAAGGAAATAAGTTTTGGAGCCAAGCTAAGTAAAATGTGTTCTGGAAACACTGATTCTTAGGTCCCTAACAGCTTTCTAGCATCACCTTTAGGGAAGGTTCTGTTGATGAACATATTGCCACTACTGGGGATCCTTATTTGCTGACTTGTTAGCACATAAAACTAAAATACACATATCACTGTCTTGCAATAATTAGAAGAGGGCAGTCAAACTTCCATTTGTTCACTGATACGATCAAATTGCCCTTGAATAATACTATTTCTCCATCTTCCAAAGACATTTTTCTGTGTGATTATTTATGTAATGAGCAGCAGGTTAAAAGTACGAGCTTTTCTGAAAAGTGGGTAAATTGAATTCTTAAGCTAAAAAAAAGACTGGTTTTGAGACAAGATAGATGTATTACTTTTTATTTTATGTAACCCATTCGCTAAGTTTAAAACTGAAACCTGAGAATTTCTTTACCGAGACCAAGACCCTGAAATTTAACAAATATTTACCATCCTTAAACATTTTAAAACACGTTCAAACATCAACTTAAAGAAGTAAATCCTTGAAAAATGATATAATTTAAAGTTATATAACTTAAAAATAACTTGCTCATTTTGTAGATGAAAAACATGACATCAAAGAGCCAAATAACTTTCTGGGTTTACATTACCAGTTAGTAGCATTTCTTGACTCCCAAACTAGTGTTCTTTCTGCTTTCATATACCATAATGCTAACTATACTGGTATACTATTAATTTTTTGCATGACTACAGAACATTTTAAAAATGATCACCACCAGAACACCACCATTCTCCTGCCACTCTGATGTAAATTATTTTTGTCTTAGTTCAATATCTTCCAATCCTCACTCATATCTATATTTATATGGTCCCAATAATAATATACATATATGCTATTTTTTCTATTTTTTATTTATTATTATAATATAAGAGTTGTTTATGTTGCTATTAGTCTTTGGCATCACAGCCCTTGAGGTAGACATATAATGATCATCAATTATTTTCCTATTGTCAAATGTTTTGTCACTTTCCAAATTGTTTTTCCTTTTTTTTTTCTTTTTTTTTTTTTTTTTTTTGAGACTGAGTCTCACTCTGTCACCCAAGCTCAAGTGCAGTGGCACAATCTCGGCTCACTGCAACCTCTGCCTCCCAGGTTCAAGTGATTCTCGTGCCTCAGCCTCCTGAGTAGCTGGGATTACAGGTGTGCACCACTGTGCCCGGCTAATTTTATGTATTTTTAGTAGAGGCGGGGTTTTGCCATGTTGCCCAGGCTGGTCTTGAACTCCTGAGCTCAGGTGATCTGCCTGCTCCAGCTTCCCAAAGTGCTAGGATTACAGGCGTGAGCCACAGTGCCTGGCCTGAATTTTTTCTTAGAAAACATTCTAGGTGATGAAATTTCAGCCTGAAAACCTATGAACATTACTATGGCCCCTATGAACATTACTATTAGAGTTCTTCATACATTAACTTTTCTGGTTGGTCACATTTTCTTTACAAAATGAAATGGGGTAAGAAAGGACTCTGGGAGCAGGGGATACAATTCTAAATGTAACAAGCCTGAACCTGTTTGTAGAAGGCACAATCCCACTATTTTCCCAGAGATAACATAGGAAATGAAAGAGAGTGAGGATGGCTTTGTTATATCGGTAAGTAACAACTATTATTGCTGTGGATTAGTGGATATTAGGTACTCTATCTGAAGGAATTTGGTGGTCTGGACTTTTACTGAGCAAAACTCCCTTTCTCAAGACATCAAGATTTAGTTTATAACAACGACTTCCAAACAGCGAAAATGTTATTGGCATTGGGGTTAGAAAAACCTGCTGCCTTTAATAATTGGTTTGTTAAATGCCCATTTCAGTGCCTATAGAGAGAACTGAGAGGACAGTTTTGCTCAGATACATCAAACTCAGCCTTAAATTACTCAGAAGAGAATAAACTAATTTCATGCAAATATATTTTTAGACTTAGCTTTTTACATTGAATTTTCATTATGAATGTGATTAATGTATTTTCCATTATCATATTTAACTAAGAATGTTTTGTGCAATTATGATTCCATTTGTGTAACCTGTAGAGACTTTGGCAAGCAATGACATGGAGAAATAGCTATGTATGCTAGCAGATTTCGGGTATCCTTTGTGGACATCATTACAGAAGAAAAAGTGTTTGAATACTACCAATTTGAAGTAAAAGTTCAGATAATTCACAATCATGAATTAAGCTTCCGCCTAGGCAGAGCCAACAATATTAAATTACAATGTCAACAGTATTGTGGAAACACTCTGCTTTCCAAATACCTGAGTAAACTCAGCCAGAAGAAAAATAGCCATAGGTGTTTATTAAGGACTTAGTATGACCTCAGCGACTGTGTCAGACACCTTGGGGACATTAACAAGCAGCATGTTTCATGAAGGTGAAAAAAGAGTGATGACAAAGGAATGAAAGACATGAGTTCTCATTCTGACTTTGTGCTCCATGAGTAAATCACTTCCTCTTTGGGTCTTAATTTCTTCTTTGGAAAATGAGAAGGTTAGCATAGATCCACCATTGCCGGTAGGTTTTATCTCAGGTATAATACCACTGAACTTATAGAAGCTGCCTGGAGTGCTATGATGGACATAATTCTAAGGCAATGTGTGGGCTGGGTACGTGTGCTATTTCTTATTGACCTTGGCCTCATGAGCTCTGCAACTCTAGTATTTGTTGATGCTAATGAAGACAAGATTCTTGCCTAAAGAAATCTAAAATCTGGGTTGGGGAGATAAGACCAACAACACAAATTACAGTGAATAATCAAGATAGAATAATCATGGGGGCTAATTTTTACAGTAAATATGATAAATACCAAAGCCCATAAAAAAAAAAGATCAGTAAAGACTTGAGTAGTTAAGGATACTTACTTAAAGGAAAAAACACTTGGAGACTTAAAGACCAGGGCATTATAATAATACAAGTACTAAAACAATACTAAATACTGAAAAGATAATATAAATGTTTATAATTGTATAGCACTTTAGAGTTTACACACCATTTTGGCGTATTATCAAATTTTAAGAGGATTTCAAGTGTGTTTTGTGCTTTCAGAGTGTTCTATAATTTATAGTTTTTACAATCATTATAACATTTAATCTCATAATAATCTGAGAGGTAGGCATCATTAGCCCTATCTGATAAATGAGGAGCCTCAAGTTTAGTAAAGTTAAGTGACTTCTTCAAGAAATGTCACAAAGTTAATAAGGAGCATTGTTTGAAAAAGACCTAAAGTCCAAACCTAGACTAAAGTAGGTCTATCAGGATTGAAGATAAAAGCCAAGTAAGTGTCCAGTAATTTAGAAAGACTAATTGTTATATAACCATGGTAACGAGAAGTCACCAAAACTGGTTTTAAAACTGTTCTATTGATCAACAACTTGTTTCAGTGACTGTTTTTGCAAGCCAACCAATCATGTCAACCCTCATTTCTACAAGTCAGCCAGGCAGGGTGGACTCATTTCAATCAACACGCCTCTGAGTGCCAATCAGCAACAGTCTCAGAGAGTGCTTCTACAGATATTGTCAACACATTTATGTCTCTAAATGTCCTCCAATCCCTGAAACCCCTGCTTCCCCAGAGCCTTAAATAATATTACCAGATGGTTCTGCTCAGAGGGAATGTGCCTAACACAGCTCTTGCTTTCAAAGGTAAGCAGTAAATTCACTTCCCACTCACCTCAGATATTGAGTGCTGGTCTCATCACCCTTTGACAGGGTGGAATCATGAAAGCAGACACCACTCTGGGTATTTCAAACAAAGTAAATACAATGACTTGTTTACCCAGGGTTGGAAGGACTGTGACAGACCAAAGGGGACAGTGAGGTAATCCAGAGATAAATATCTCTTGATGAGCAAAAAGCTTACAAACTACTAGTAAAATGAAAATGTGTACTCAACTCATGACAAGCCTTCTTCCAGGCAGTGCTATAGAGCAAGGAACAAGACAAATGAGGTCCTAGCTTTCATGGGGTCTACATTCTAGGTAGGGTTAAAGATAGTCTAGGCTGGGCAGGGTTGCTCACGCCTGTAATCTCAGCACTATGGGAGGCCAAGGCAGCCAGATCACCTGAGGTCAGGAGTTTGAGACCAGCCTGGTCAACACAGTGAAACCTTTATCTCTACTAAAAATACAAAAATTTTCTAGGTGTGGTTGTCCGTGCCTGCAATCCCAGCTACTCGGGAGGCTGAGGCAGTAGAATTGATTGAATCCAGGAGGTGGAGGCTGCAGTGAGCCGAGATCATCCCATTGCATTCCAGCCTGGGTGACAAGAATGAAACTCCATCTCAAAAAAAAAAAAAAAGATAAATAGTCTAAAAAATTAGATAAGGTAAATTCACATGCAATCACATGACAATACAAGAGAGTGAGGTGATGGAGACTGGGGGTCAAGTAAGGCCTATCTCAGCAGATGCAGCTCATGCTGGGGCAGCTCAGAGCCACCCTGCCAGGCCTAGGGGAAGAGCATCTGGGCAGAGGAAACCATTGGTATGAATGCCCTGACCACTGGTACCAGAAAAGGGTTTGTGCTCTTCCCTGTCACCAGTCCTTCTGTGTCAAACTGTTAAGCCAACAGTTTCTCTTCGGGGCTTTGAAATAACATCACCCATGGTCTTATGTTGAAGTATGTTTCAGGGCCAGTGCATATGAGTACATATGAGTGGACAACACTTAGTAGCTGTGGAGGAAGATGCAGAGTCAGAAGATGAAGAGGAGGAAGATTTTGCATTTTGGGTTAAAATACTTCCTATAGATTTCTTTGCTGAACATTTTTCTTCAATTTCCTCCTCAGCAAAATCATCACTAACCTCCCTGAAATAAACATTAGCTACATCTTTGTGGAAGCTTTTCTTTCTTTTTACTTCAAATACTGGGTTTATTCCACATGTTTATTTTTGTCTTCTCACCATTTCCATGTCTGACCATCACTACTACTACTACAGTAACATTTCATACATACTTAAAGCCCTGAAGCGAATGAAGGGGTAAACATCACCATTTGTCCTCTATTTTCCTCCCCAGTTTTCAGTACTAAACAGGCATTTCAGACAACACCTTCTTGGCAATGGAATCCAGACATTTCTCAAACACGGTAGGAAAAGTTCTTACTCTGCATTATAAAAAAGACAGCCAGATATCAACTGTTACAGAAATGAAATAAGATGAAAAATTCAAACAACCTTTTTAAGCTATTCTCACAGAGGCTTCCCCCACTGCCAGAGATCTCAAATAGCCTCCTGGTCAGTCACCTGGAAGCATTCTTCACATAACTGATGAACTTGGCTTCCACTTTGGGAAGAAAACCCCTTTATCTATTCTTGCTTGCATTTTTGCTTTAATGTCTTCTACAGAACTAGGTTCTCTTGGTGTTTTAAAAGTTTTTTTTTTCCTTGTGTTTTGAAGGATCTTGACCTTTTAATCTTGTGTTGATGGTTTTGAGTCTTTTCCATTCTGGTTTTGTTGTTTTGCATTTTGGGTTGAAATACTTCCTATAGATTTCTTCGCTGAAGATTTTTCTTCAGTTTCTTCCTCAGCAAAATCATCATTATCACCTTCTTCTTCAACATCGTCTTCATCATCTTCATCAGCAGCATGTTTTACTTTTTTCTGTGGAGGCTTGCTATCACCTCCAGGGACAGATCGCTTTCCAAATATACTTAAGAGTTTCCCATCCTCCTCCTCTTCATCTTCTCACTCTGTCTTCCTCCACAGCTACTGTTGTCCACTCATAGGCACTGGCCCTGAAACATACTTCAATGGTAAAACCATGGGCGGGGTTATTTCAAAGCCCCCAAAGGAAACTGTTGGCTATACAGATGTTTTCCAAGTTGCCAGTGTTACCTGAATTGGACTGCCTTCATTATTCATTGTCTCTGCTTCAACAACATGGAATTAATCCTTTGCACCAGCCCCTAAACTGGCGGTTCTTAAAGCCAACTGGTGCTCATTTGTATCATTATCCACCTTAAAGTGACAACCTCTGTTGTCCTTTAGTTCACAACCAAAAGGATAGTTCTGGGCTTTAGGAGGCTCAAGTACACGTCCGTCAAATCTTCCATGGGGTGGCGGCACACACTCAGATGGGAGAGGAGGTGGGTGGAGATTAAGAATTACAGCTCCAGAGAACAGCTGCACAGGTTGGAATCACACCAATCTCTTTTTCTTTCTTATTTGAATCTGGAAACAGGACAAAGTCCTGGCTGGACGACTGGCCAACTGTTTTCCCCATAATGTACCATAAAGGGGAAAAGAAAAGGGGAGAAAACACCTGCTGGGGAGGAAAATAGAGAACAGATGGTGATGTTTACCCCCTCATTCACCTTTGCATATGTGAGAAATGCTTGCGCAACTTCTAGGAACTGGGTGTTGCCAGAAGACAAAAAAACACATAAAAACTAATTAGTAGTAATAACAGCACCAATAAGCCTAATCACACCTGGGGTGGTTGAGCTGGAAATAGAAAACCCAGCTTATCACATTCTTACAAACCTGTCACTTGTGGTAAATGGAGCTTAAAAAGGGAGATGGGCTTTTCAGGGTACAGTTCCTATTATTATTTCTTAGCGGTGATGGTCTTGATTAGGCTAACTGTGAAATACTGCTTCTTTAAAAGCAGATGTAAAGCTTTATGGCAGGAATTGAGAAAGACGTTTAGGTAGGGAGGATGAATATGCAACAGACTGAAGAAGGCTGAACATATCAATCAGGAGACATAGGTTATCTTTGAGTTCTGCCTTAACCAGATGTGTGTATCCTCTGGGTCCAGGTTCTCCCCATCTGGGAAAAGGGAGGATTGGACCAGAGTGGTGGTTTATAGTGATTTCCAATTTGTTACTAAATCTTTTCTTTAAGTGGTATCTTATACAGAAGCCCTACATCAAAGATAATTTTATTTTTTTAAAGGTAGTGTCTTGCCATATTGTCCAGGCTGGAGTGCATTGTCTACTCACAGACCTGATCACAGCTCACTGCAGCCTCGACCTTCCTGGCCTTAATCGACCTTCCTGCCTCTCTTGAGTACCTGGGATTGCCTGTGTGTGTCACTGCACCACATTCAATCTAAAAGATGAAGTTGCTCTGATTGATGATGAGGTGGCAGGCCCAGAAACCTATTTATTCATTCACTGATACACCAAGACAACAATTTTTTTGAAATTTTTTTAGTGTTCTTACTACCTAGGAAACATGCTGGCGGGCAGATAATAATTAAACATAATAAGTCAACAAATTCTATGATATGTTAGGAGGCTATATATATATCAAAATAAAGAAAGTAAGCTGGGGAAGGGAAGTCCACAGTGTCCAGTTCGTATTGTGATATGGTAAAAGCCCCATAAAACTGCATACTTCAACCATACCTCGGCTTTCTGTTGAAACTGCTCTCTGTAACCCTAAGGTGACAGGCAAGCAGTCCAAACCCACGCCATCTTGGCCCCTACAACTTGTAATAAGTAACTAAGGTCTGTAATTTCCACCCTACCCAGACAATGTGTAAACTAATGCTTGTCTTGACTTCTGTGAACCACTTAAGTAACAATCGGAATGTCCAAAGTCCCCTGTCCCTCAGAATGTCGGGAGCCCTTCACCCTCACCCCTGCCCAGGAGGTGATTTACGGAATGTCCAAAGTCCCCTGGCCCTCGGAATGTCCAGAGCCCCTCACCCTCACCTCCGCCCAGGAGGTGATTTACAGAATCCACCAGCCCTCGGAATGTCTGAAGCCCCTCACCCCACCCCCGCCCCTCACAGTCATCCCTGAGGTGGTTTTACTGGTATAAAAGGTCTTGATACCCTCCTTTTTGGCGCCACGGGTTGGAGAGACGCGAGTCCTCTGTGGCCGCCAGCAATAAAGACCCTGCAATTTGGCCTACTTTTGTCTTGGCGTTGACTTTCTATGCTCGCTCCAGTACAACAGTATGAAGGTAAATGCTGTAGACAAGGAAGTCAGGGAGCCCTCAGGGAGAAAGTGAGGTTTGAGCAAAGACCTGTAAAGTGGGGAAGGGAACTACCAAGCACATACCTGGGAGACGACCGTCCCAGGCAAAGGATGCAGCTAGAGCAAAGGCTCTCCACGTGAACATACCTGTGCACTGGAGAACAGCGGGGAAGCCAGGACGGCGGAAGTGCAATGAACCAGGAAGTCAATCATGGGAGATGAGTAGAGGGGTCCCAGGGGCTGGATGATGCAAGGCCTCGCAGAATCTTGTCAGGAATTTGGCTTTTACTCTCAGTGACGTGGAGAACATTGCAGAGTTGTGAGCAGGGAAGAGACCTGATGTGACTTCTGTTTCACAGGCTCACTCTTGCTGCTGTATTGAGAATAGACTAGATAGTTATGAGAAATGGAAGCAAGGAGGCCAGTTAGGAGGCTAGCGTCTGATTCAGGCCAGAAATGAGGTTGTTCAGACCGGGTTAGTAGCAGTAACAGGCAGTGAGAAATGTGTCCAGGGTCTAGATATAGTTTCAAGGCCTACCCCTCAGCCTCTTCCTCATTCCCATAGCTAATTCCATTCTGGGGGTCTCCTCGAAGCCCTGAGAATTCCAGGAGCACAGTTTGCAAATCCGTAGGTCTGATAACCTGCAAGTCTCCCTTCTGGTTTTGGATTCCAGTTCCAGGGCAGCCAGAGCACTAATGTTCAAGGGCTACATGAGGGATGGTGTGATCTGCTGGGCCTACTTTTCTTTTCCAGCCAAAACATTTACATTTTGGATAATGAGAAATATTTTGGCTTGTAAATCATCATTAGTTTCTAGACCAAGCCCACTGCCACACCAGCAATTCTGGCTTCAAGTTTTGGCTGCAGGCAAGAAGTCCAGCGAAGGCCGCAAATGTGCAGTCATTTCCTTACGTGAATGTTCTACTCTATTCTCTGGATGACAGAAAAAGACCAGCATCCACTTGGGATCCCAAGACCCAGATCCCTCCACAAGATGACCTCTGTGCTATCTGCACTATGATATTCATATCTTGGTATATTACATACAGTGGATTCTCAAAGGAAATAGGTAGTGTTGATTCAAATCCATGACAACAGGTCCACATAAAAACAATATTATAAACAGCAGAGTTGCAAAGAGTTGCAAGGTGGATGTATGTTTCTGTTCACTTTAGCCAAAGTTTATAGGCAGCTGCTTGTGATATGATCTGAAGGGCACAGAGGGCCCACCTGCACAAATTATCTCCTCCCATAAGCTTCTGTTTCTGGAATCATCCAACTTAAGCCAGGATGCTGAACAGGATTTATCTCAAATACCAAATGTAATCAGTTAGTAAAGGCTGTCTGGAGGATGTGTGGAGGATGGAAAAGCCGCATCCAAATTCAGCATCAACAAAAAAGTAGTGTATTTGATTAGTAATGTCTGCTGTGGGCACAGAATAAGAAAATATTGTTATATGCTTTATCCCTATTTTAAGCTTTTATTTTATGTTAAAAGTCCCTGTATTCAGAAGGCACTAGTTAAAATACAGACATGAACAGCAAGAGTTACCCATAATGAAGCAAGTGGAATATCCATTCACATGTTCCGTATGTCTCAAGGAGAAAACTCTATTTCTTACATATATACCTGAATCTTTAGTTGGAGGTAGCCTGGCCCAAAGCTGCTTTGTTAGGAAATAATTGTTATATGCAAATCTGGTAACATTCAACCCAACTGTTTTGTTTGTTGCCTTTCGGCATCATACAAGCTATTTTTGAGCACCCACTATTTGCAAGCCACCATTAGGGGCTTTCCATATATTATCTCAAATTCTCACCACAATCCAGCAAGTAGGTATGATTTATCTCCATTTTCTAGAGAAGGAACTGAGATATCACACTGCTACAGGTGGTAGACAGAGGTTCTGAATCCAGTGCTGCCCACCTTCAACACCTGGCTCTTCTTCCCTTCTTTTAAAAGTTTGCAGTGGGCCGTCTGAGCTCAAGCACAGCCTCCGATGGATGGCAGATTACCTGCAAATGGATGTCACCAGCTGACAAATGATGAAGCTGCTCATCTCAAAGATGATTCTAGTTGCCTAAGCCTGGTGATCTTTGTGATTTCACTAAGTAAAGCCCCAGGGCAATTATCACTGATTCAGTAAAGGCCAAAGCCCTTACCCAATCATTTGTTTGCATCTCTTCAATAAAATAGAAATGTCAGCTGGACGTGACGTGCCTCATACTGCCAGTGATATTTTGAAAGAGATGCCTGTTTTCTCAGAGCTCACATTTCCTCTCCAGCCTCCTCCCTTCCCTATTGCTCCCCAAGCCACCTCCTGTCAGAGTGGTTGCTGGGAAAAATATCAGGTTTCCAAATGCTGATTCAGGAGTGAGAAGTTACCCCAGAAAACGTACCACATTTTTAGATCTGCATTTCTCATCTTTACAGGGAAGGAATATTTAGTTGCTGGTTTCCACTGGCACACATGTGGCGAACTTAGGGTGTAAGGCAAAATTCAAATAAGCATTTTTGCCTGATACAGCATTTGTAAAGCTTGCAAGAGGAGACATTGACAGGTTTCACCCACAAGTCTGTAACCCACAGTGCCTATTGTGCACACAGGGAGATCAATATGGCCTGTGAAATGAAGGAGGGCTCTATGGAGGAGGCACGAATTCCTGTGTTTGCATCTCTCTCTCACTGAAAGTTTAGAAACCTGACAGAGGCTCTGGGGTCAGGCTTCCTCAACTTGAATCCCAGCTCTACCTCTTGCTAGCTTTGTGACCTTGGACATATTTTTTTAATCTCTCTGCACTTCAGTTTCCTCAGCTATAAACTGGGCATTGTAATTGAGCCTAGAAAAATCTTGGCGTGGTTGTGAGAACAAAATATGACACTGGAGATAAAAGGTTTAGCATAGCTTAAGATTATATTATATAAGCTCAACAAGTAGTCACTGTTATTATTTACATTATTTACATTTGGGTATAGGATACAGACAACTGTTACCTTCGCACTTGCAAGAGGGGTCCACAAGGGTATCATCAAGCAGGGCAAGAAGTTTGATTTTTTTTTTCTTTTTTTTTTTGAGATGGAGTGTTGCTCTGTTTCCAGGCTGGAATGCAGTGGCACAATCTTGGCTTACTGCAACCTCTGCCTCCTGTGTTCAAGTGATTCTCTTGCCTCAGCCTCCTGAGTAGCTTGGACTATAGGCATGCACCACCACACCCAGCTTATTTTTGCATTTTTAGTAGAGATGGGGCTTCACCATGTTGGCCAGGATGGTCTTGATATCTTGACTTTCTGGTCTGCCCACTTCGGCCTCCCAAAGTGCTGAGATTACAAGTGTGAGCCACTGCACCCAGCCAGAAGTTGGATCTTTCAAACACGCTTGGCCATAGTAATTGGAGTCCCTGGTCCTCTCTGTCTCCAGTCGACTATCATCAGACATCTTCTATGAAGTGGAGGGACTAGTAGGCAGAGGCTATGCTGCCAACGTTTCCAACTTATATCAAACTAGCCTAAGCGACCTCAGAGGAAAGAAAAGCAACACAATCTCTAGGGAAGCCTCAACTGGCCCAGCTTAATCATGGGACCCTCCCAGGGCCAATCACAGTGGCAAAGGGAAGGTGGTACTTCTGTTGGCTATGCAACAGAACCTCATGGGGCAATGGAGGGGAGCCCCTCAGGGGATGGGGGTGCTGTCCTGAAGAGAGAGGACAGGGATGCTGCCAGGACAAAAACAACAGATGTTGGTCCTCCAACACTCACCCTCAGTACATAAAAATAAGCTTCCTTGGCCACACATGAGTACATAACTTTATTAATAACCAAATAACATTCTTTGTGATTAAAAAAATTGTTACATAAACCAACTTGGAAGCTTAAAACCAAAAGCAATGAAAAAGCATATATATATATGCTTTATATATATTATATGTATATATATATATATATAATGCCAATAGGTATGAAACAAATTATATTTTAAAATGTTAATCAGATCATTGCTAATTTTGTAACCTTATTTTTTCAGTTTCCTAGGCTTTTATTCTAAGTTGTGGTAATGTTAAATTTTCTTGTCCTTGGAGTGGCTCAAGTTGTTTTGTTTTTATGTGGGAAGGGAAAAAACATTCTGCTCCAGATACAGGGATGCAAGTTGTCAGAAACAAAATTTGTAAAGAATATACTTCCCAAAACTCATTTCTTGGTGTATAATGCTTTCATAGCAAATTTACAAATAATTCATCTTTTTGATGATTTGGGGTAAGGTGGTAATGAAATGCAGGTGACTTGAGAATATTTCTTGTATCCTCTGTCAAATTTTTATTAACTGATTCCCTAAACAGTTCTTGAGGTTTTACTATGTTATTTTTACCAATTTGAATGAAAGCTGTTGGAGTAGGAAGCACAGACAAGTCAGCACTGCTCCCAGCCCTGGAACTCTGATGACTTGTTGGGTGGTCTCTTGACTTAAAACATTCTTTAAGAATGTTGAATGTTGGCCCCCACTCTCTTCTGGCTTGTAGGGTTTCTGCAGAGAGATCTTCTGTGAGTCTGATGGGCTTCCCTTTGTGGGTAACTGACCTTTCTCTCTGGCTGTCTTTAGCCTTTTTTCCTTCATTTCAACCCCGGTGAATCTGACGATGATGTGCCTTGGGGTTACTCTTCTCTAGGAATATCTTTGCGATGTTCTCTGTGTTTCTTGAATTTGAGTGTTGGCCTGCCTTGCTAGGTTGGGGAAGTTCTCCTGGAAAATATCCTGAAGAGTGTTTGCCAACTTGATTTCATTCTTCCCATCACATTCAGGTACACAGATAAAAATATGGAATGCTTCATGAATTTGCATGCCATCCTTGCACAGGGGCCATGCTAATATCTGTATCCTTCCAACTTTAGTATATGTGCTGTCAAGGCAAGTTATTAATGTAAAGCACAGAATTTGACACATGGTAAGCATGCAACAAATATTAGCATTCATACAATTATTATAACAAATGCCCAATATTGTTTCCAAGGATCCTTAAATTAACAATTGCTGAAGTTAGGTTTAAATCTCTCGTGTGTTCTTTCATCTATATATCTAAGCATTTCATCCCACAGAACACTCAACCAATATCTAACCACATGGATTCTTTTTATTTAATGATTTTTTTTATATATACTTTAAGTTCTGGGATACATGTGTAAAACGTGCAGGTCTGTTACATAGGTATACATAGGTCACGTTGTTTTGCTGTACGCCGTCAACCCGTCATCTAAAGTAGGCATTTATTCTTACAGTTCTTCATTTTTCTTGAAATAATTATTTAAACAATTACTTCTCCATGACATATTTGTTATACTGGGGATAGAGTAAGTGTTCAGGAGACTACAAGATAACTGTTCCTAGCTTTCCAGATGACACAAAGTTGCCACTATTAGAGCTTCTTAGACTCTCCCAAATCCCACGCCAGATTTCACACACACTTTACTTCTATAATTTACTTCTCTCTCTCCCATTTTTTCTACTCTTCTTACATTTTGAGAAGACAGATCATAATTATTTACTTAGGACCACCTCTTTCATCCTAGGACAGACTCTCTAGATTTCTTCCTTCCCTTTACCCAGTGGGAAGCTCTTCATAGGGAGCTGAAGATTCTCAGTAGACACTCATGTGGCTTGACCATAGGAATCCTGTGACTCTTGTATTTGTTTCTGTCTTACCACTCAACCAAAAAGTGATTTATTTCCATCTCCTTACTTTTATCTTCCCACAGTAGACACTGATTCACAAACCTCTTCAAACACTATAGTATCTTTTTCACTAACTCTTCTTTCAGGAAAGTGTTCTGGCCTTTTTTTTTTTTTTTTTTTTGCCTGATTCCTCCCACCTTCTCCACTTAGAATACAGTTAATTGGTTTCACTCATTTTGATTTTTTTTTTCTTTCTGAGAAATCTAGAAACTATGTAATATTTCTTCTGGTTGAGTCACCTTTATTTTTCCTTACTTTGAATATACCCTTCAGTTGGCTCCTGAGCACTTATATGCAGTTTGTTTTATTAGCATTCACACTATTGTCTCCAACTAGAATGAGAGTAAGACTTGCTTTTGCTTACCATGGTAACTGAAACCTAAAAAGTGTTGGGTACAGAGTAAGCTAAAAAGCAATGAAGACATAAATTGATGGGTACATATTACTATGTAATATTCAATAAGCTCTTTATGAATAATTAAATCAATCGTAAATTAATGAATAGATTCTTTTACTGCTTGAGTGTCTGTGTACCACAATATTACAAATCATTTTAATTGAAATGGTTAACTTACTAATCATCCTAAAAAGCCATTCCATATATAACACTTCCATTATCAAAACAAATTTTATTGATCACTTCAAACAGAATCCACACATTCTGGCCTGTGTCCAGTTATTTGTATCATTTATTGAATTCATGCAATGTAAAAGTATTGTGGAGCTCAGATATATCCTACTCTTCTTCCAGTTAAGTGAGAAACACTATGAAAGAACATAGTAGTAATAGTCACAGTAGAAAAAAATTATACCAAAAGAGAAATATAAAAATAAACTTTGGTAATGTTTAAGTAGTTACCATAACCAACTACTACCTGGGGAAGGATTCAGGGAAAGTAAAATGAAAAAGAATTCTTTCTTTTATTTTCTTTCTTTTTTCTCTTTCTTTCCTTCTTTCTTCCTTCCTTCCTCTCTTTCTTTCCTTTTCTTTCTTTCTTTCTCTTTCTCTCTTTCTTTCTTTCTTTATCTTTCCCTCTCTCTTCCTCTCTATTTTATTTTCTTTTTTTTTCTTTCTTGCAAAGTCTGCTGGAAAGGAGAAGAGAATTTAGGTAGAACTAAATAGTAGATATAGGACACAGAAATAAGAATAACAACAAGTTGTTCAGGTTTAGATTGAAACATAATCAGGGCACACTTCAAAGTCTATTCAGTTTTTCCTTGTTCTCTATATATTTTTGCATCTACATCACAGTTGAAATCTTTTCTTGAATCTGAGTCACTTTAATCTTAATCTTTCCTAAATTATATCTCAACATCCTTATGTCTCATAAAAAAGAGACACTCAATAAATTATTATTGCTAATAATATATTATAAAGTCACTGAAAATGAGCAAACAAACAGTAGTGAAGCTTCCTGACTCCTGCAAGCAAATATTAAAAGCAGATCAACAATGATTTGGACTCTGTTGAGATTAAAAAGATAGGTGGAGGAAAATAAGCAGAGGTCAATAGCTTGAAGTCTTTTCTGAACCACTGATTTCTTGCTGAGCACCTAGAAAATGACCAGGTCAATGCTCATACTGTGGTCTGAAAATTTGTGTCTCTCCAAGTTTTATATGTCAACACCTAATCTCCAATGTGTTGATAATAAGAAGTGGTGCTTTTGGTAGGGAGTTGGTCATGAGGGAATATTGCCCTTTTAAATGAGACTTTGATGGACCTTATTTGCAACTTCTACCAAGTGAGATCCCAGAAGGCACTATCTAAGAGGAATGGGCTCACCAGTCATCAAATCTGCTGGTGCCTTGATCTTGTACTTCTCTGCCTCCAGAAATGTGAGCAATAAATTTCTGTGGTCTGTAGATTACCAACTGTAAAATGTTTGTTATAATGGTTCAAATAGGTTAAGACATCCCATGTGAAGATCAGCCTTTTTATAATTAATAATTTACCATTCATAGTCATGAGTTTATTCCCCAAAATTTCAGTTTTAATTGCTTTCTGAGATTGTCTTTTTCTATGGGCATTTTCTATAACACACATGTTCGTTAGATGGTAATTGTGCTAGGTTCTCTGGTTACAAGGATTTATGAAGCATGCTTTTAGCACTCAAGGAATTTACACACTAATGTTAAGAAATAGGTGAATGTCTAATTTGAATAAACTGGTATAAGTATAGTTAAAGAAAAGAAGGCAGATGAGAACATTTAGTATGTATCAGTTTGAGCATGGCTAAGAAAAACAATAATCACAGGAGAATTCTTAGAAACAATAAATCTTGACACCTGAAATGAGACAACAATGTTAGATAAGTCAGTCAAGTGAAGATGACAAATACAGGCATCACAGGCAAAGTAGCCAAATTAGGGATTTTTATCTCTTTTATTCACATACTATTCCAAGTAATGAAATCAGTGCCTGCTACATTGTAGGTAAGCCATCAATATATGTTTAATGAGTATAAATCTATGAATAAGTGAATAAATAAAATATCTTCCTGCAAACCAAAAATGAGCAGGGTGGAGAGTTGTGGGGATCATAACTGCTTGAGTACCACTGGCATGTTAGAAATCAGATGAAGAGTGGTTGGAGCTGCTGCTGGAAAGAGAGGCAGGACCAGTCATGGAGGGCTGCAGGTATAACCGACAAGGAGCTGCAGAGGGATTCGGAGAAGTATTGTTTGCTGAGGTTTTGTTATGGGCACAAGTCTCAAGGTGATGAGTATCTCAAATGGAACACTGGAAAGAGGGAGAGGAGGTGACTACTTTTGTAATTTTATTTTATTTTATTTTATTATTAAGTTCTGAGATACATGTGCAGAATGTTAGGATTGCAACATAGATACACACATGCCGTGGTGGTTTGCTACACCCATCAACCTGTCATCTACATTAGATATTTCTCCTAATACTATCCCTCCCCCAGCCCTCCACACCTGGACAGGTCCCAGTGTGTGTTGTTCCCCTCCCTGTGTTAATGTGTTCTTATTGTTCAGCTCTCGCTAATAAGAGAGAACATGTGGTATTTGGTTTTCTGTTCTTGTGTTAGTTTGCTGGGATGATGGTTTCCAGCTTCATCCATATCCCTTTAAAGGACATGAACTAATCCTTTTTTGTGACTGCATAGTATTCCATGGTGTATATATGCCACATTTTCTTTATCCAGTCTATCATTGATGGGCATTTAGGTTGATTCCAAGTCTTTGTTATTGTAAACAGTGCCACAATAAATACACACATGTGTGTGTCTTTACAGTGGAAAGATTTATAATTCTTTGGGTATATACCCAGTAATGGGATTGCTAGGAATTTCTGTTTCTAAATCCTTGAGGAATCGCCACACTGTCTTCCACAATGGTTGAACTAATTTACACTCTGACCAACACTGTAAAAGTGTTCCTATTTCTCCATATCCTCTCCAACATCTGTTGTTTCCTGACTTTTAAATAATCACCATTCTAACTTGTGTAGGATGGTATCTCATTGTGCTTTTGATTTGTATTTCTTTAATGACCAGTGATGATGAGCTTTTTTTCATATGCTTCTTGTCCACAGAAATGTCTTCTTTTGAGAAGTGTCCATATCCTTTGCCTGTTCATTCTGATGATAGTTTCTTTTGCTGTGCAGAAGCTCTTTAGTTTAATTAGGTCCATTTGTCAATTTTGGCTTTTGTTGCCATTGCTTTTGGTGTTTTAGTCATGAAGTCTTTGCCCATGCCTATGTCCTGAATGGTATTGCCTAGGTTTTTTTCTAAGGTTTTTATGGTTTTAGGTCTTACACTTAAGCCTTTAGTCCATCTTTAGTTAATTTTTGTATAAGGTGTAAGGAATGGGTCCAGTTTCAGTTTTCTGCATATGGCTAGCCAGTTTTTCCAACACCATTTATTAAACAGGGAATCATTTTCCCATTGCTTGTTTTTGTCAGGTTTGTCAAAAACCAGATAGTTGTAGATGAGTGGTGTTATTTCTGAGGCCTCTGTTCTGTTCCATTGGCCTATATGTCTGTTTTGCTGACAGTACCAAGCTGTTTTGGTTACTGTAGCCTTGTAGCATAGTTTGAAGTTAGGTAGCATGATGCCTCCAGCTTTGTTCTTTTTGCTTAGGATTATCTTGGTTATGTGGGCTTTTTATTGGTTCCATATGATATTTAATGTAGTTTTTTCTAATTCTGTGAAGAAAATCAATGGTAGTTTGATGGGGATAGCATTGAATCTATCAATTACTTTAGGCAGTATGGTCATTTTCATTATACTGAATTTTCCTATCCATGAGCATGCAATGTTTTCCTATTTGTTTGTATCCTCTCTTACTTACTTGAGCAGTGGTTTGTAGTTCTCCTTGAAGCAGTTCTTCACAACCCTTGTAAGTTGTGTTCCTAGTTATTTTATTCTCTTTGTAGCAATTGTGAATGGGAGTTTACTCATGATTTGGCTCTCTGTTTGTCTATGATTTGTGTATAGGAATGCTTGTAATTTTTCACATTGATTTTGTATCCTGAGACTTTGCTGAAGTTGCTTATCAGCTTAAAGAGATTTTGGGCTGAAAAGATGGGGTTTTCTGAATCTATAATCATGACATCTGCAAACAGAGACCATTTGAGTTCCTCTCTTCCTGTCTGAATACCCTTTATTTCTTCTTGTTCCCTGACTTCCCTGGCCAGAACTCCCAATACTATGTTGAATAGGAAAGGTGAGAGAGGGCATCCTTGTCTTGTGCCAGTTTTCAAAGGTAATGCTTCCAGCTTTGCCTATTAAGTATGATATTGACTGTGGGTTTGCATAAATAGCTCTTATTATTTTGTGATACATTCCATCAATATCTAGTTTATTAAGACTTTTTAGCATGAAGGGATGTTGAATTTTATCGAACGCCTTCCCACATCTATTGAAATAGTCATGTGGATTTGTCATTTGTTCTGTTTATAGATTTGCCTATGTTGAACCAGCCTTGCACCCCAGGGATGAAGCCAACTTGATAGTGGTGGATAAGCTTTTTGATGTGCTTCTGGGTCATCCTGAAAGTTGGAACTCCCATGCTGATATGCAGTCTTTGGAGCACATGCATATTTTTAGGAGGTAGAAGCAAGTCAGTATGTGGCTAGCTAAAATATAGAAACATAATTTAATCTGAAAATTAAAACAGTGACTGTGCCCACAGAAAAGGAGAGGAATAATTTTAACTCAGTAATGAAAAGAAAATTATGCCAGGTGCAGTGGCTCACACCTGTAATCCCAGCACTTTGGGAGGCTGAGACGGGTGAATCACGAGGTAAGGAGGTTGAGACCAGCCTGGCCAGCATAGTACAACACCATCACAATTAAAAATACAAAAATTAGCCAGGCCTGATTGGGGGCACCTGTAATCCCAGCTACCTGGAGCATGACAATCGCTTGAACCCAGGAGGCAGACTTTGCAGTGATCACACCACTGCCCTCCATCCTGGTAGCTAGAACTTCCTAATATTAGCTTTTTTTTGGAAAGCAGTACAACCACTTTGGAAAAACACATGGGGAATTTTTAATAAAGTCTTTGTTGTGAATTGGAACATACACTTACCCATGACCCACAAATTCCTCTAAGAGATATGAAAACATATCTCCACACAAAAAAAAACTTTCATAAGATTATTTAAAGTAGCTTTGTCTGTGATAGCTCAAACTGAAAATAAGAAGTGCCCATCAATAAGAAAATGGATAAACAGGTGGGGCACAATGACTCATGCCTCTAAATTCAGCACTTTGGGAGGCCAAGGTGGGTGGATCACCTGAGGTCAGGAATTCAAGACCAGCCAGGCAAACATGGTGAAACCCTGTTTCTACCAAAACTACAAAATTTAGCCAGGCATGGTGGTGGTCACCTGTAATCCCAGCTACGTGGGAGGCTGAGGCAGGAGAATCGCTTGAACTCCGGAGGCAGTGGTTGCAGTCAGCGGAGATCACACCACTGCACTCCAACCCAGGTGACAGAGCAAGACTCTGTCTAAAAAAAAAAAAAAAAAAGAAAATGAATAAGCAAAACAGATATATTCATACGTTGAAATACTACTCAGCAACACAAAGGAAAGGAACAAGATCCTGATACATGTAACAACATGGATGTGAACCTGTGACGTCAGGCCAAAATTTGTGTGTGATCTTTCAGGCCAGATCATAGGCAAGTACAAGCCTTTATTTAGCAACCCTCACAGTGGGGAAACCAAGTCTCTACAGCAGACTTGGTACACAGTCAGGGTATTACAGTTTTCTGGGGGAAGCTGCAGTCAAGAACTCGGGTATCCCCGGACCAGCCAGGTTTATACACATGTCTGCCTTGCTAGTCTGGGTGTTTCCATGGGAAGTGTCCTCATGGAGGCCTCAACTGAGGCATTCTTTTCCATTTGGACTCTCCTTTTCTACTTCTAGCCATTTTCCTTCTCCCTCCCACTGCCTTTTCCCTGGACCAAAGTCCAGAAAGAGGCAAGAGCCTTTTGTTATGCAGTGAGACAATTCCTCCAACCTGTGCTGATTCACCTGACTGATTCTTTTCCATTGCCAATCCATGGTGGGAGGAACGGAATATCAGGGAGGCAGCTTAACATTTTGCTATTTTTGGCACTGTCAGAGTAAGTGAATTAGAGCTTGATTGTTGCTTTCAGTTTGGCCTATTGTCTTAATTGACCACCTTGACACTTGATTGCTCAACCAGATGGAGCTCATAGTTTATGCATGGTTTCATTTATCTAAAGTTCAAAAACAGGAAAAGCTAACCCATGATGAGCCCAATTAGGAAAAATGTGGTTCTCTTGGCAGTTGGGAAATGAAAAATAATGGTGAATCTACTGAGAAAAGAAATGAGAGAACTCTTTATAGGGCTGGAAATATTCCACGTTTTGGTGGTATTTGAGATTGATCAGTAAATACTGTGTGTCAAAATTCATTAAATTGTAGATGTAAGATTTTTGCATGTTATTATATTAATTTTTATGTCAAAAATTATAAACAACAAAAAACCACTCTCAAGTTTTGAGGCCACTATTATCAATTAATGAGACGTAACTAATATTTAAAAACCTGAAAAACTTAACCTGTAAGTCAAATTTATTGACAGTAAATGAATTAAATCTTAACATGTGTCTCTAAGTTTCTACAAATAAGAAATAAGCAGAGTTCTCTCCTAGCTTTAGTTGTAATTATAATTACCTTTGTTTATGCAAAGTTGATTACTTCCAAATTACCCACCAAGGGCCTGATTAAAAATGGTGTGCATGTTCCTTATTCTTTAGTTTGGTAATGTGTTTCTCAAAGAAAGAAAATAATGTTTATTATGCACCCAAATTAATTAAATTTGATAGGTTTGCTCTTCATTAAATTTCTTCTGATAGTGCAACTGTATCTCTTTCAATTGCACTACTGGGAGGTGAGAAATCTAAGAAAAGGGTAATGGGAAGAAAAATAAATTACAATAAATTCACACTGCCCAAATACATAGATGGCCACTGGAACAGAAGTCATGTACATATAGCTGAGAGAAGAAAAAAATTCCCTGTTGGGAAACTGACTATTCTCCACTAAGTAGCATGCTGCCCTCTATTCACATCTGTTTCCAGGCTTCCGCAAACGTTCCATTTGGTGAGTGTCTAAGAATCCTTTAATTTATCAAGATGTTGGTAATGGCTCACCACCTCCTCTAATGTTATTTTTGGTTTTAAATGCAAGTCCTATAAAAATAATAATGAGCTCTGCAAAAGGAAATTTGAATAAGGATAAATTTATCTTACTAAGAATTACTACCAGAAATATAAAATTCATTTTCCATTGCACATCTGTTGGTCAACCTGTGGAACAATACTATGTTGTTCTAATAAATGCCAATTGCTATTAGCACACTAGTTCTTACTTTGAAGTAAAAATGTAGCCAAACCCACTAAGACCATTTTAAACTCAAAACAGATAGCTATAGAGGTATAGGCGGAGGTGAAGATACAGAACTAGGAATAGAAATAGGACAGGAGTAGGTACAGGAATAGATATGGTATAGACATAGAATAATGCTTAAGTATGAAAACAAAACTGATTATGTCTGTAGGTTTAGGTGTCAAGACTTGGCTTGCATTTTTATATACAAAAGAAATAAGTGTCAAGTAATAAGAACCATAAAGAGTAAGGTAATAGATAGTTTCCCATAAACATCAGGTAAGCATTAAATTTATCACCAACCTACATACCTGATGATAACAAGCAAAAGAAAAAAATAAAATCCAAAAAACGTTATTTAAAAAAAAATGTCCTGGGCAGAGTGCAATGGCTCCTGCCTGTAATCCCAGCATATGGGGAGGCTGAGGTAGTGGATCATGAGTTCAAGACTGGCCTGGCCAAGACGGTGAAACTCTGTCTCTATTAAAAATACAAAAATTAGCTGGGTGCTGTGGCAGGAGCCTGTAATCCCAGCTACTCAGGAGGCTGAGCCAGGAGAATCACTTGGACCCAGGAGGCAGAGACTGCACTGAGCCGAGATTGCACCACTGCACTCCAACCTAGGCAACAGAGTGAGACTCCATCTCAAAAAAAAATGTGTTTTATTCAAGAGAGGCTTTCTTCTAATTATTATTATTATTTTTTACTAATTTATAGGAGAGTTCTGTCTTGTGGTGCTTGAAACGAGAAATAGTTACATAACGGACAATGTCTTAAACAGCAGTTTTTCAGCATCATTCTTTATAGACTTTTGCCCAATTAGTGAATTACTCCATAGTTAAGTCAACAAGCAGATGTCTACAGGGCAATTAAATAATTTTGGTGCTATATATACTTTTCTAAGGCTAAAAGTGAAGGCAAAGAGCTGATAAATAGGACGTTTTTTCCAGATCTGACCAACTAAAGTTCCAAGAACTTTAGGAATAATCATCATATAATCATGTATTCAAAATGCTTAAGCATTATTTCTAAATATGTTTTTATATACTATGATTCACCATATAGTGGAATTAAAAACATAAAGCTCAAATTTAAGAATGCAAAGAAAAAAAATGTGGCTGTATTTTTGATGACTAAACTAATCTCAGTCTTCATGTAGCGAACCCTTTTTCCAGAGTTCTTAAGCGCCTGGAGATTTTTCTCTGTTAATTCTGAGTCACTGTAGCTCATTCTGGCTCTAGGATTTCACTGAAAGTTTCCGGTAATCCCTAGTTGATCTCTGCTTCACTGTTCACCTTACAGCCATAAACTACAAAATTGCTCTGTGCTTTCTTCCTTCAACATCTCTGATCCCAGATACACACTTGCACATACAATAGAAGATAATGCTTCTGAAGAAACCATTATACAGTATCGAAAGCTCTATTTCTGGTTCCGAATGGAGCTGATAGTGAACTCCAGATCCCTACTCTCCAAACTCAAACTAAGGGAAATTTCAAAAGAGAAATTCAGATCCTCCCTCTGCCTCCTCACCATACCACCACTTTCACTTAGATGAGCAAATCTTCTTTATGTGTTGCCACAGGACATCCCTGAGAAGCCCTAATCATCTACTTCCACAAAAATCCATATGGTGTGTGGGACACAAAATTCTATTTCTTTCATTTCCATAATCGAATCTATCATTCCATTCTTGTTAGAATTTTGGCTCTGGAAAAGAAAGTATAGTGACTATGTTACAGAACACTTGGATATCTTCTCTTTCTTTCAGTTCCTCAGCCAGCAGTCTTCCCTTCACCTTTGCTGTTAAACGAGATACTGTTCTTTGTCATAATCTTTTTCTTGCTCAAGTGACATTCATCCTTTCTACTTTAATGGGGCCATAATGTCAGTATGACTTTCAAAGCTGATTCACATGGGAGAGGCATAAAAAGATACTTGTTCATTTAATAGTTTTAAAATATTATCTCTATTACACTTGATAGATTTTCCAGCTTATTTTCCCTCTGTAATGCTGCCTCTGACATCACAATTAAAACACTTTAATGCTTAGATGTCATATATACAATAACTAGTGTTTCTGGATTTGAGGAGAAAACACACAAGTGAATTTTCCAGGTAAAGAATCACACCCATTGAGCCCAGTGCTTTAAGTGATTTAGCCATGTAAGAGGCAGATGTATTTTATCTTTTCCTTTTAAATATATTACTAAATAATGCACTCAGTTTTCAAGAAGATTATCATATGTAAGAAATGATTGCCTAACCCCAAATTATAAGATTTACTCCTACATTTTGTTCTGAGTGTTTTGTAACTTTGGCTCTTATATTAAAGTCTATTACTCAATTTGAGTTAAGTTTTGTTTATGGTGTTTGAGGTAAAGGTCTAATTTTTTTTTCTTGCATTAGATTCCAGTAGTTCCAGAATCATCGTTGCAAAACTATAATTTCCAGTTGAATTATCCTGGAACATTTACCAAAAAAATAACTTATCATAAATGTGAGGGTGTATTTTGGGGATTTCAATTCTATTTATTCCATCTAGATGTCCATTCTTATGCCGATTCCACACTGTCTTGATTACTATTGCTTTGTAGTTAAGTTTGGGAAGTGAGAAATGTGAGTCCTCCAACTTTATATTTTTTCAAAATTGTTTTGACTATGCCTCCCCATATAAACTTTAGAAGCAAATGACTAATTTTTGAAAAACAAAAAAGGCCAGGTTGAATTTTGATAGAGTCTGTGTTGAATCCAGGGCTTTTTATTAGGTGTATGTATATTTATAATTGCTATTTATTTCTGAAGGATTGTCCCTTTTACTATTACAAAACAGCCATTTTCTCTGGTGATAACTTATGTATACATATGCACATATTATATATATATGTGTGTGTAAAGAAATTATACATACATCTGTATATTTGATATAGGTATGGATATCTCAGCTCTGTTTTACATACTATTTAACTAGCATATCTTTTTTACTTTAAACCTATTTACTTTAAATCTATTTTTGTCTTCAAATCTAAAGTGTAGCTTTTTTAGGCAGTACAGAATTTGATGGATTTTTAAAAAATCAATTCTACCAAACCTCACATTTTGATTAAACTGTTCATTCCATTTAATTTTAATGTAAGTGCTGATAATGTAAGATTCAAGACTACCAGTTTCAATTTATTTGTTGTATGTCTATGTCTCCCTTGTTCCTTTTTCTCCTTAAGAATTAACTTTTTTTTGTGCTATATATTTTTACTGTTTTATATTTTCTGCTATGCTCTTTTAAATTCTTTCTAATTTATTTTACTATTTAAATATTTTTAAAATATTTAATTTAAAATATTTGCTTAAGGGATTACAATCAATATGTGTTATGGATTGAAAATATGTATACTCCCAAAATTCATAATTTGAAGCCCAAATCCCCAATGTGATTATATTTGGAGACTGAGTCTTTGAGAGATAATTAGGTTTGAAAGACGTACTGAATGTAAAGCCCCGACGATGAAACCAAGGAATGGATGCAGCACACCACCATGGCATGTGCTTACCTATGTAGCAGTCCTGCACGATCTGCACATGTACCTCAGAACTTAAAGTATAATAAAAAAAATTTTAAATATATAAAAAAAGGACGAAAGACCAGAGCTGATGCTGTGCCTGTGAGCACAACAAAGAGGTCACGTGGGCACACAGCAAGATAGCAACAGCCTACAAGCCTAGAGAAGCCTAAGAATAAAGATTTAATTTTCTGGCACCTGGAACTTGAACTTCTGAGTCTCTAGAACTGTGAGAAATAAATTTCTATTGTTCCAGCCACCCAGCCTATGGTATTTTATAATGGCAGTCCAAGAAGACTAAGACAACCTAGTTTTAACCTAGAACAATATTATTTGGATGAATACAACTTTATTTTAATACCATAACTTTGTTCCAATGTTTTTGCATTCCTTCTGCCCTTTTTATAATAATATTGTCATAAAAAATTTTATCCTTATACTTTACACACTCATCGAAATTAGAGACAAACATCAAAATGTAGAGAGAATTTATTTCAGCTTTAGTTTACCTGGGAATGTCTTAATTTCTCTTTCAGTTCTGAAAATAGTTTTGTTGTGTATAGAATTTGTGTTCTACGTTATTTCTTTTTGAGTACTTTGTGTATGTCATCCCACTGCCTTCCACTGCCATTGTTTCTGATGTGAAGTCTGTTGTTCGTGTTACTGATGCTCCCTTGTATGTGATCAGTCACTTTTCCTTTGCTATTTTCAAGATTGTGTCTTTGTCATGTGGTTTTTCAAAGTTTGACTGGGATGTGTTTAGTTATAGACCTTTCAGTTTATCCTTCTTGGGGTCTTTTGTGTTTTCTGAAGGTGTAGATTAATGTTTGTGCTTTCTGAATGTGTAGATTAATGTGGGGGTGTTTTAGCTATTATTTATTCAAATATTTTGTCTACCCTTTGGCCAAACTCTTTTCTTATTTTTCTATGACTCCTATTATATACATCTTAGTAACTGGATCATGTTCCCTACTTCTCTGAGGCTGTATTCATTTGTATACATTCTATTTTCTTTCCGTTTTTCATAATAGATAATCTTGATTGACCTATCTCCAATTTGTTGATTTTTTGTTCTACTCACTTAAATATGCTTTTGAATCCTTCTAATTTTTTTCAATACTATAATTTTCAACTGAAGAACAGCTATTAAGTGATTCTTGTAATTTCCAATTAATTTTCTATTGGGAAGACATTGTCCTCATAATTTTCTTTATAATTTGTTATACATGGTCTCATTTAGTTCTTTGAAAATATTTGTAAGAGCTGATTTATAGTCTTTGCCTGGTACAAATGATAACATCTGGGCTTCCTCAGAGACAGTTTTTATTAATTGCTTTATTCCACCGCTTTATTCAGTCATGCTTTACTTTTAGTTTGTAACTCTCTGTAGTTGTTGTTGCAAATTAGACATTTTAAATAATAAAAGTAAGTGCTATAAAAATAAAATTTCTATTTCCCCTCCCCAGAGTTTGCTTTTGTTGCTGCTACTTCTTTTAGTTGAAATTATTGCTTATTTAAACTACATCTGTAAACTGAATTATTTGCTATGTGTGGCCACTGAAGTCTCGCTTAGAGTGGTGGTCAGCTAATGATTGAACAGAGGTATTATTAAACATCTTGAACCAATAAGGCTCTCACTCTTTGCTAAGGGCTTTGTGTATATATTGAGACACATGTTAAACACTCCAGCAGTTTGTAACTGTATAAATTCTCACCTGCTGCTTATAGCAGCCCTCAAGGTCGGCCAAAGGGGAGGAATAGAATCTTCTCAGTCCTTTCCTGGATTTGCACACACTAATACACACGAGCATATCCTTGTAGACCCCCAGGAATATGTCACAGTTCTTCAGAGCCACTATGGATGTCTCATTTGACAGATTTTCTTTTAAGTTTTTACCAAGCTTCTTATTTGTCCAACTACTCTTGCCTCCTCAGGCAGCTGCAATGTTAAGCCAATGCTGCTGATTTTTCTTTCTTTCTATCTTTTTTTGGTCATTGTTGGACAAAACCCCGGGGATAGGACTTTTATCACTAAGTGGACTCTGAGGCAGATCAAATAAAGACAAGCCCTGGGAATGGAACTTTTTCACGGGCATGGTAAACAGGTAAAATAGTAACAATTCTCTTGGGATGAAGCTTTCTGGGAAGTTTCAAACCTGTTCTGTATCCTCTAGTCATTGCTAAACTGTTTATTTTCAAAGCTTGCTGGTTGCATATCTGATAGCTTTAAAGTCTACTACCCTACAGCTGAAGTGAAGTGGATTGGAATAGAAAAAGACAAAATGCCACAAACTTGCAGTTCTTCCCCCTATTTACTCATTTTCCTTGAGTAAATAGTCCTCATATTATAGCAACCATTTAGTTAATTAGCAGGATTCTAAATAGTTGGTATTGACTATTTGTGACAGTGTTCTCATTCTTTCTAGAGATTTTTAAATGTTCTTGCACTGCCATTTCCAAAAGTAAAATAGATCTTAACAGAAAAGGTGAATCAATCTCAAATATATAATTAACATTAAAATTTGATTTTAAAAGCCCGTTAAATTTATGCTAATAGATAATAAATTTAAATGCAAAAATAAGCCACAAAGTAGCTTTTATTGGAGATATAAATACTGATTTAAAGTGAGAGGAGAAAAAACAAAGCTGCATTAGATGGGAATGTATTGGTAGTTGGTGTACTCTAATAATGTTATAATTTTTCCATTTTAATTGTTTTTTTTTAAACTAAAACTATACATCCATGTAGCTAGGTTTGTACTAAAAAAATCATAGATGAGAATGTAGTTACTTTTATTTGTAGAAAAATAATACATATCTACTGTTAATCTTTTAGCCTTAATATAACTTCTCACAGAAAGTGAATAAAAATACCCCAGAGAGCCGTAATGGTTTTGTCTTGCCGGTATTGAATAATCAAGTATATCACTTTTTCAAGGTTGTTAATTCTGACCTACAACCCTGATTGAATATTTTAAAATTTTCTATAGAAAATTTTACCTAATAAATCTCTGGATACATCTGAAATCTATGAATGAATATTTTTCTAATAGAATAATTTGAAATTGTACTCATATATAAAAGCTCTTTAGTAAATGAAGTACTGTCTTTAACCGTCATATACACTAGTCATCTTGCATGACCCTGATTGCTTGCCTTGCCACTATTCAATTAACCTGTCACCCAAGGCTTCAACAAAGGACACAGAGCATTACACATCATAAATGGCTTTCAAGTGAGCTCACTCAGCTGTGATAAATACATTATGTGGGTCTCATGCAGAAGGAGAACTCATAAAGATACAATACTCCTGCCCCTTTATGTTGCTTACATTCCTCTCAACAATCCAATTCACCATGCTCTCTCAACACCCAGCAATTCCTCAGTCAAAACAAGTGATCATGGCAAAAAAAAAAAAAAAATAGAGTCCGTTATGCTACATTCCAGTCACATTTATTCTGTCATTTCAAGGAAGCCTACAAATGACTAATAAGTTAACAAACTACACCAAGTATGTAGGTAACTTTTCATTAGAATGCTTTTTCTGAAAATATTTATTCACTACCACTAGCAGGTATTTTACATATTGCTTTCTAAATATAAAACATGCATGGTTTTCTACTTTGCTTTTGCATGTTTGAATAGATAAATTTGTTAATGCTCAGATGATGTTGTCAGCATTTTGTTTCTTTTTAATCTGAGAATTACTTTCCAGCTTTATATAGTGAGGGCAATAGATACAAAGGTTAAGAGTGATAGTGGCACATTAAAGCAAATTCTTTAACTTGCTGACTTTGGGATATTCAAGATCAGCTTCTCATTGGGGATCATGCTTGAGTAATGTATTGAAAGCCATCTTTCTATTTTTTTTTTTTTAATTTTAAAGAATTACTTTCTGCTTCATTGTTTTGCTTATGTAAATATAATTAATTCATTAACTGTTGCCAGAAAGCAATGCAACTGATATTAAGTGATTTTTCTACATGGGATTTCAGAAATTATTTTTTTTTAATTTCCCAATTAAGGGCCAATTTACTGCTAATCATAGAGCCATCTGTGTGAAACTCAGTGTCCTTCAATCTGAAAAATGAGGAGCTTGTATTGTGTATGAGGAGGAGTAATGCAGCCCATCTTTCCCCTGAGGAGAAAGCTTTGAAATGCAATGATTCTGGAATTTTAATCCCAGAATAACATTTACTACCTGTCTGACCTTTACTGAATTATTTTGCCTTTGGCAACTTCAATTTCTTTAATTGAAATCTAAAGATGATTGTATTGTTTATCTCATAGGTCACTTGTAAAGATAAAATGAGATAATGAGCATACAATTTCTAAAGTCTTGGAAGTGTATGATATGTTTTATATATCTGTATCAATCAATCTATCTATCTATTATCTATCTATATATCTAGCTCTATTTTTAAGTCACTCTTCTGTATTTTACAAGCACATACACACAGTGTAAAGCAAATAAATAGACATACTGTATTGGGACAAGTCATTACATCTTCTCTGCCTGAAAAAAAAGTTCTACTTATTTCATTACTACCAGTGTTTATAGAAATCCTATTGTCAAATGATTGCAAGAAATGAAATGAAGTGACTAATTACTCAGATGTGTTTTGAAAAGGCATTAAATTCTCAGTTAGTTCGTGTTTGTTTCTTTATCTGTTACATTTTAATTTTTTCACAAAGTGTCAAACTGCAAGATCACTATGGAATGTTAATGTATGAACTGAAAGCATCTATGTTTAGTTAACTCTTCAAGAAAATCTACTAAATCAGGACAATAAACTACCAGTTTACTAAGTTTTTTACAAAATCACTGTTGTTATTCTTGTATTATTAAAATTCCCTGTCGTATTATTATAAAGGGAATTTACACATCTTTATATTACTGTTTACATTACCACTCAGGAATTTAGCTCTCTGAACCATAGAAAACACTGAATAGTCAAAGCAATCTTGAGGAAAAAAGGAAAAAAAAAAAATGGAAGCTAAGGGCATCACACTACCTGGATTCAAAGTATACTACAAATCTATACTAACCAAAACAGCATGGTACTGGCATAAAACAGACATATAAACCAATGTAACAGAATAGAGAGCCCGGAAATAAATCCATGCCTTTACAGACAACTCATTTTAAACAAAGTTGCCAAAAGAATACAATGAGGAAGGGAGAGTACCTTCAATAAATGGTACTGGGAAAACTAGATAACCATATGGAGAAGAATGAAATTAGGCTTATACTGTATGCCATATATATAAATCAACTTATAATGGATTAAAAACTTACGTGTAAGAACTGAAACTATGAAACTACTAGAAGAAAACATTGGGAGAAAGCTTCATGACATTGGTTTGGACAATTGATTTTTGGATATGACTCCAAAAATACAGATCACAGAAGAAAAAAAAAGATGAATGGGATTACATTAAACTTAAAAGCTTCTGTATAATAACAAAAACAATTAACAAAGTAAAAAGACAACCTAGAGAATGGGTGAAAATATTTGCAAATGATACGTCTGATAAGGGGTTAATATTCAAAATATCTAAAGAACCGAAACAACTCAATAGCAAGAAAACAATTAGCCCAATTAAAAATGGGCAAAGAACCTGAAGAAACATTTCTCAAAAGTCATATGAATTGTCAATAACTACATGAAAAATGCTCGACATTGCTAAACATGAGGGATATGTAAATTAAAACCATGATATATTACCTCACACATATTATTGTCAAAAAGACCACAGCTAACAAGTGTTGGTAAGGATGTGAAGAAAAGGGAACTCTTATACACTGCTGGTGGGATATTAAGTAGCATAGTCATGGACCACAGTAAGGAGGGTCCTCAAAAAAAATTAAAAGTAGAGCTATTAAATGATCCCATTACTGGGTATATATCCAAAGGAAATGGAATCAGTGTGTCATATAGATACCTGCACTTCCATGTTTATTGCAACACTATTCACAATAGCTAAGCTGTGAAATCAACTTAAGTGTCCATCAAGTGATGAACAGATAAGGAAACTGATAAATCTCTTATCATTCATAATTATTTAAGGCTTTCTCTTTTCTTAGACATCTCTGATAGCCACAAATTGCTTCATGTATTGAAAATACATTGTTGTCTAATGAAAAGTTTTAAAATCAACTGATCAATATAGCATGATTTTGTTTGCCTAATGGAAAGACTATTTGAATTTTTAACAGTGCAGATAAGTGCTTCTGAAATACGTATATCCAAAAATTATGTGAGAATCCTGTTAATATGTAGATAGATTAGGATTCATGAGTCTTTGGATGGGGTCAGAAATTTTGCATTTGAATAACGGACAGCAACTCAGTGCCCAGTCTTTCGTTTAACTGAGGAAGAGAGTCAAGCAAGCCCAGAATTAAGCGGGAAGCGGTCAGAGTTTTATTTGCATAAAGATATACTGAACAAGGTGTGATCAAGAATATCACTGGCATCATGAGGATGAATGCTCTAAGTAAGTTGACTAAAGCAAGAACAACTGCAGCTCTGGCAAGCTGGTAACAAGCTGGAGACCTGGCAAAATCAAAAAGCAGAAAAACACGGACTACACGGATAAAAAGTAAGCAGTTGTCCCAGGAGAGAGTGTGCTTTTGAAAATCAATCAAAAGAAATAAAAGTATTGTTACTCATTATGGTGATTATGATTATTATCATTAATTTGTTATAATCTGGAGACTATCAAGTAAATGGACTCATCTCCAATATGGTTTGTTTTCAGTTTTAAAGACTGTGTTTAATATTAAACAGTTTTATTGCCTCATTGTCAGAATCTATTTCCACATATTCCTAAGCTTATTCATTGTCTCTTTTTATTTTTCATTCATTGAATATTTAATCAAAATAGCTACTAAATCTTTTTTGTCACTGACATTTTAGCTGGACCACAATCATCTCTCAAGAATTAGGATTTTAATTTATTTATTTGTTTTATGCATGTATGGCTTAGCACCTGGCATACAATTTAAAAATTTATTTCTTTATAAAATGTTCTATCTTTATATGTGCTTAGGAACATATTATAAAATCAGAAAACTGCATCTTTTTCCCTCTAGCTCGGAACTTAGGAATTCCTGGAATTAAAAAATAATTATCTACAATCATCAAGACCACTTGTACTTATTGAAGGCCATATGACTTATGTACCTGTCTGTGAGCCTTAGGTATTTTGATTACTTTAGGTTCTTTCTCCCACTGTGAAAATTATCCTAAAATACAAAGCTACGGCCATTCTTTGTAAAATAGTTGTTTTCATATATTCATACATATAAAAATATTCTTTTCATAGAGTTCTTCATCACAGTATGAAAATGTCTTTCAAATAATATCATCAAAGGCAACAATAACAATAACTTGTGAATATGAAAAGTTCAAGCTCATATTAATGATTAATATATAATATATTTCCTTACAAAATTTTACATTTATTATTATCTTTACTTACCATTTTTGGCAATTCAAAAGTGTCTAAAACATCTATAAAAGAGTTTAACAACTATAATAAATCATAGCCATAAGAAATAATTGACACTGAGAAAATGCAATCTGTATGTTTTTAAATGAGAGAATGTTTAAACATCTTACATTTAAACAATGTATTTGTTATAGAATATCTTTTGAGAAAAGATATGTCACCAAAACACAGTGTTTAAGGTATTTGCATCAGAGTTTACTAACTAGATGATTTTACTGTTTTTAAAATGAGAAAGTGAGATAGTACTTAATGTTACATATATATATATATATATATATATATATATATATATATATATAAAAGCAAATAAGTAGAATTTAGCTTCTGTCAAATAAGGAAGTAATACAGTGATATCATAAAAATTAGCATCAAGGTTTTAAATTATTATTTTCCTTTCTATTTGCTGGTTCCAGCTGATATATTAAGTGTGTTAATTCTAGGTGGAGTAAAACTAAGATATACTAAATGTACTGAAATTACTGAATATATTGAAATACCAGATATATCTTACCATGATAATTAACTCCTAAGCCAAGTAATAAATATCTGTATCCTAGAGTTAAAATAAATCTCTGAATCAGACATTGATTTGTTCCTTCTGAAAAATTTGTTTCAAGTAGTTTTAATTTATTAGTTTAATATTTCTTACCACATAAGTACAAAACATGGATTATTTTTACCAAACTAACCTTAAGATATCTGATGCAATTTAGTTAATCAAATGTTTGAAAGACCAATGTCAATATATACATTTCAAAATCAGTAAATGGCAATTTCTTTTCACTTGTTGGAGAATTAGGGAAGTCTTAGCAATAGGTTGAGAATTCATACTCACAGACTAAAGAGAAGTCTTAGAAAAACAAAAGATAAGAGTTTCAAAGAAAATGGTGACAAGTCAATCAGGTCAAAAGCTCTAGACTGGGTGTGATATCATTGCAAATGCTATGTCAGTAGAGTGATAGGGATTGTAGTCAAACTGCCTAGATTGAGAAGGAAAAAAGTAAATCTAAAAAGTAGCACTCAAATATCAGAAATATAGGAGGTGCTCTGGAAATTTTCCTAAAATTTAATAATAAAGGGAAAGGTATAATGAGAGAGCTTAAGAAAGTGGAGATGGTACTTAGAGATACTGCTGGGAAAGACAAAACTTAAAATATTTTAATAAGATACTGACAAAGGAGAAAGGAGAGAAGAAATATGTAAAGAAAATAATATTTAATGATTTAAAATACCATTGGGAGTGGAAAAAGTTTGAACAAAGAGAAAAGGTAAAGAAAGTTGGAGACAAGCTGGAGAGAAAATGAAGTATTTATACTGTGTCTATTTATGTCTCCCACTGAGAGGGATTGCTGGCAGAAATGGGTTTAATTCTTCTCGAACCCTATATCCATACCCTTTAAATATGACTTTACAATGCTTCTTATCGAAAGGCAGTCTACCTTCCCATTCTGTAAATATAAGCTTCCCTTATGACTTGTTTGACTAATAGAAACAACTTGTTTCACAACTGCCTGAAAGTGTGACAGTTGTGAGCCTTGTCCACAAGATTTTGCAAACTTTCTTCCCACGCCCCCACCTCCTGTCTTCACCACGAGGACATACATGGGATAGCTTTCTCCTGGATGTCTCCTTAGGTTATTACAGTAAGCCTAACTAGTCTGCTAGAGTACTAGAAATAGCCTAATGCAAAGTTGTCCTACCTAAGATCATTTTAGAGAAGCAAAACCACACTGTTGACCCACAGACTAATAAACAAAAATGTTTACCACAGTATGCCACCAAGCGTTTTGTGGTTAGACGTGAGGTAGTATTGTTGTTGCTATTTATAACATGCATCTAATCAAAACCAATATATCTTTGAAACAGAAGCAGTACTTTGTTCAGTTATATCCCCAGAATCTATCATAGTCCCTAGGATAATAGATTAATCTCAAATTGTATTTGTTTTATGAATGAATTATGACAGATGGATGGATGAATTTATAAATGAATAATATATTTTAGAAATTGTAAATACCAAAAGTTTCCTACTGGCTATTTAGAAAAGACAGAGTCTAATTTTAGAATGCTGCATAAACCGATGTTATTTTAGGATATGTATAAGAGTTTTACAAGAGCTTTCTTTTAATTAATTAATTTTATTCTTATTTGCTTTCTACAATAAATCTGTGTATAAGGTAAGTATTTATATGAACACTTCACAGATGTGAAAAAGATATTTTTGGGAGATTATACTAATCATCTATGGCCAAGACTCAAATCAAAGTATTCTAATATAAAGTATATCTATCTTTCCACTATTATCATAAAGACCAACTGCTCTAAGAAAAATAACTTAGAAGAATGACAGATGTTGAAGGATTTTAATGAGAGACATTGATTATCATTTAAGAAAGAAAATGCTAAAGGAGTATCTCACCATATGAAATAACATAAAATGTGAAAGTGATTACATGGTACATAAAACATAAATCATCTTTTTTACTAACTTAAATATACTTAATATTAATACTATTCTATTCATGGCCTTAGACATTACAGAATACCAAGAATAAAGAAAAAACATGAAATCAATTCCAGTATTTTCAACATTGGAGGTAATTAATATTTTTTATTTAAAAAAGTATTTCCTAGAAACATTTTGGCCACTGATGTATTTTACATTCTTTTTTTGAAAATTTTGAGATGTTATTAAAATGTTACTCATTTGAAGTTATTTTCCTTTTCATTTTCTATGTTAAAAATCAATACAATAAAAGCTAAAGAGAAAAAGTCAATATATGTAAGTGGGAAATATGTGTAATAATAAAAAATAAAACTTGAAGGCATGAAGGTGACTATGCCTAAATAAGAGTAAAATCTTTTTAAAACTATCTTCTTACAGCAATGGTTTCTTGAAAATTGTTATATATACTTGTTTAATGTAAAGACCTACAAAGAAACAGATCACTTTATCTTCCATGCCTACAAAAAGCTACCCAGAAACTATGGATCAGCAATTACAAATCTGTGAAGATAGTCCGATGATGTCACTGAAAGTCTCTAGTGATTGGTTTTGGTCCTAATTATATATTTGTCAGCAGACGTCTGAGAAGTCTGTAATAAACACGAACTGTAAAATGAGTTGTACTCTTACACTAACATTTCTCTTTTCTCACCTACCTGATTACCTGTACTGAAATTCATTTTTTCCTAGACCAATTTTTTAAATCTATAACACATTTAGTTTCTCCCATCTCCCCACTCCAGATTTTCTAAGCTGTCTCTTACTGACAACCCCCTAGGCTCTTTCTGTTTTATAAAAGCAGATTAGGCCAACCTATTTTTGGGGGAAAATATCTTTGAGAAAGGATCCTGGAAGCTCTAATTTTATTTGAAACATAAGAATAAAATTTTGGTGTTAGAGTAGCACTCACAGCATACATAGTATAATTGCATGGCAACAATTTTAAGACCTGAAAAAACGGGAGTGCGCCCATTACAAGCTTTTCTTTCACATATTTAATTACTAATCCATGTCAAAATTTTTTAAAAAAATAGCTATTAGCAGGAGATAGATTGTTACAAGATGAGGACGAGATAATAATAACTAAAATGCTACCTTGACTAATGGTGCATAGAATTCAGTAGAGGTGATCAAAAAGCATAAAACTAAAAGGATGATATAAACCTTTAAGGGTGGACAGTCTCATGTAATTATCATATATTTTAATAACTTGGAATTAACTAAACAAGGAAAGGAGAGAGGAAGGAAAGAATAGAGGGGAAGGAAAAGAATGCTTACTCTTACTTTACATACAGCGTCATCAACCCAGACCACAAAACCCTCCAAGGCTCCCTATAGAGAACAATCAGAAAAATGAGCCTAGATGGTAAAGAAATGGTTGTTAAACGTTCAGGGTATATAACTCCAACTCACACATTTATTCTCTTCAGATGCCAACTCACTTAGATCTCATGGTTTCTCATCTTTCAGCATCTGTCTCAGCTATCGAAGTGGTACATGACCCCAACTTCAAGGAGTTAAGGTCCAAATACAATTAGAGGCAGCAGTCCATGAAAAGCCACCCTCACTTCTAACACCAACTGCAAATTTGTAGGTTTCCCAAAACCACCCTCAGGTTCAATAAGTAGCTGGAAAGACTCACAGAACTCATTGAAAGCTATTATACTCACAGTTATGCTTATTACGGAGAAAGAACACAGAAAATCAACAACAACAAAAAAGACACGTATAGGGCAGCCTGAGAGGTACCAAATGTGAATCTTTCATTTTCCTCATGATGCATTATTCTCTTAGAATAATGTAAAACCATGTACCTGGAGTGTGGCCAACCCATGATGTTCACCAGCTCTTTGTTGTCCCTAGATTTTATGAAGGCTTCATTGCATAGGTATTATTAGGTTGTTGCCCATACTTATAGAACTCAGTCTATAAGTAAACGGATACTATGGGGTCCAAGCTCCTACCTGAATCTTACCTATTGTTGTTTTTACAAGGCTAGTTCCAACCTGAATAATGGGTATGGCCAGCTCATAGAGTCAACATGTTAGCATAAAATATCAGATGATGTCCTAGGGGCTCACATAAATGACAAAGACATTCCTGCTAAGTTCAAAGTTCTAAGCATTAAAACCTATCCGAGTGACTTTAATAATAACTATAGAAATTACATAAAGAGCAATAGTAAAGCCATTTAATGTTATAAAATTACTTCTAATTTGACAAAAGACACATCTCCTTTATGTCATTAGAGGGAAAGAAGTACAAACCATACAGTAAAAACAGAAATGAAAATGAATAATAGGAAACATAACTATAGACATACTGAAAATGACTTCTCTGAGAGGATGCTTATACAAATGTTGGTGGGAGATTTTTACTGAGTGGTACACTTTTAGGGGATTTTGTACCTTTTCATAATCCCTTTTTGCATTGCCTGAAAATAAAGCCTGACATTATATCTATTCTATAATATGTCATATATATAGCACATATAGTAGATGTATCTATTTAAAGGAAGTTAATAAAAATAAGGTTTTGAGATATTAAAATTTTCTATTTAGATAGATGGGTGAAACAGAAGCATTCCTAAAATTAAGACACATTGGTACTGTGAATACATAAAACTATAGATATTTTCTGGGAAAAGTTATATTTTACTTTACCAGAAAATTAACGATATTACCAATGCTTTCATACATATCAAATGTTCTACTTTTGAAAATTAAGCATGTAGTGGCTTTAACGTAAAGAAATGCCCTTGTTGTAGACATATTGAGGTCCCAAATGCACACATAGTGAATGTTAAAATAATTTATAGATAATAAATATTTGAGAAAAATGCAATATTTAAAAGGAAAAGAATGATAGAGAATGTTCAACATGGATTGAGCAAGAGACGTTCTTTCTAATCTAGGAACTTCTTATAACTCCTGATGGGCTTTGGAGATTGTAACTTAGACTCCTGCTTCCTCCCCCATAAATTACGGAGTTTTTAAAAGTTTCTATCGACTTCTGATAGATTAAAATCAACAGAAGTAAAAAATATATATAGATGAAGAAACTGTGATACAAAATATTTTCTATTAACAAATTCTATTTTACCTTTAGCATAATCTTTTTGGTTTTCTTTCTTCATGTTCTGTGGCAAAATATTCACATTTATTTAACTTGGTAGTAGATATTTTTCTGTAGTGGAAGTCAATTGCTTAATAAGGTCACCTTTAATCTTTCTAAAGCTAATTTAGTTTTCTTCAAAAATGTATTCTATCTGACAACTTTTATCTTTTACTTTAATGCACATGCAGTCAGTTTGCTAGACATCAGTACCTTATTTCTGGCCATTTTTCTGTCCTTATCACCTATGAATATCTTTCTGTCTATGCCTTATCGTGCAATTATACAGTTGCTAGTGGTTTCTTTCTCTTCTTCTCAGAGCAGTACTGACTCTACCATATCAGTGTGACAGGTTGTCCATTTCCAACAGACGTGTGTTCTTTTGTGACTATGGTGTTGAGCAATAGCGTGAGAAAGTTGATTCGTTTAAGACTGATCCCGCAAATCAAATTCTTTTCAAACTATGATGTTTATTTCAACAATAAAGAAGGTTAAATAACCAGAACACATATAATTGTATCAATATACAATTGTAAGAATAAAGATTTCTTTAAAAGCAATGATAGCATATGATTTGAGCCTCTCCTTTTCCCTCACTGGGAATAAGTTAGCCTGACACAGTTACTTGAATAATTCATGAGAGGAGAATAAAAGACTTATCAATAAAAACAGGGTCAAGTTCTATTGAGGAGCTTTAGAATATAAGTATGTGCTAGAGCGACATCAGAGGAGAGTTATATATTTGAATGCTCAATTTAAATTTTCATCCCCTGCGGGTCTTTATTAATAACTTAATATAAGCAATTCCCACCCCACCATAAAGCCTGTGATTTCACAATCACTGATTTTTACATATTGCTCTTGGGAAAAATCTTCTCATGCCTGTAAAATCATTTTTCACTATATCAGTTTTAACGAACCACTCCAGGATTCTTACCAAAATAAGAGCAGTGTTTCCTCGCCACAGAGATACTTGCATTGCTTTATGTAGAATGACATTTCAAGAGAGACTATCAAATAGATTTCTTGTCATCTACATATGATGCGATGCTTGGCTCATATATATTAATGGATATATTTATGCTACATATGCTCATACCTGATGAAGCTATAATGAACAAGACCACATGTGTGATTACACTGCAGGTATACATTTACCAGGAGAAGAACTGTCAATGAATGCTCCTGCATTCAGCAACCATAACAACCTTGACAGGTTGCTGCCAAGCAAACAGGGGCATTCCAGAGATAGCACAACTGCCAAAAAGCAAAACAAATGTTTTGAGAATTAGCAATAAATCACATTAGCTGTCTCAAACTTCTCCTTAGTGTATTGATTAAAATTAAAATTAAGTAATTAGTTAGAATTATAATATGGATGCACATAAATGTTAAGTTTATAGATAAAAGGAAATAGGCACTGTGGATTCTCAGGGTGATGTTTAACAGTGATAGGGATGAACTAAATTTAGAAAATTCGCCTGCTAAGCATGTAGAGAAATTATCACAAGTATTTTACACACGCATTTTGACCATCACAATTTCCTATGTAAAGGACTTTATTGATGTTGTTTCTTTCCAATCCTTTCCTCCCAGGACATCCCCTGGCAGAAGGCAGGGTATAATTTAAGTAGTTGGTCACCTTTAGTCACGTTGCCTTAAATGTGTCATAGTGTCAGAGTACAGATTATTTAAAAATTATCATTACCCTTATTAATAATAGTGAACACAAATGTATGAGTTCACAAGACATATATGTGATAATACACAGAAGAATGATTGTACTGGTACTTAAAATCACATAATAATTTAATCACCATAATAAAATCATATAATAATTTTTATCACCATAATTGTCTGCATGCATTTGACAGCTTATTGTTCATAAATGGAAATGATGAAAGGGAGGCCTTTGAGATTGCAAAGGCTAATGTCCCTAAAACAAGTTGCTAGTTGACTTATTCATGGTTTCAATGTCCTAACAATGCTGCAGGACCCTTGACAGGATTTGTGCATTTTAACAAATGTGAATTCATATTATAGAGAACAAAATATAATCCCTAATGTTCATTCAATCTTGTACTTCAATGAATAATCACTATATATGACTAACGTTAAAAACCAGATCTTTTTCATCCTTGGGAATTTTTGCTTATTAACTTACAATTGACTAGGAATAACATACATACAGAAGAAATATGAAATTAAAAACAACTCTGTAATGTCCCTTGCTGAGTATGTTTTTATAAGGAAGAGTGGATTGAGACATAATGAGTCAGGTCCTCACTGTAAACAGTAATTCATGAATCATAACTATAAATGTTGAAAGTTGTGTTTTTATGATTTTAATATATTGCAGGTATACTGTCAGAAATGGCAAAATAGCATTTTTTTAAACTCCTTAACTTGTAGTGAGAGATGATTTCTTAATTTAGTAGGATATGATAATAGCTATGAAAAATTCATAATTTCAGATGAGCCATGAACGTTTTTTTATTATACCCAAGTGTGTCTATCAGCATTTAATTAAACTATGCATTGCATAGGCACTCATAAATTACTGTTATTTTCCTCCATTTCCTTGAAATAATATCTGATAATAATAGTTAATATTTATTTTACAAATATTATGCTTTAAGGCCTCTATATGGGCTATATTTGCATATATCCCTTTAATTCCTTACAATAACCCCGTTTATAACATAGATACCTATTTTACATGTATTCCTGATACAATTGGAGATATTGGGTCTTACCCAAAATAATAGAGTGGCAGTGGCTGACCCAGTATGTGAATTGTAGGACAAAACAGATTTTGAAAACAGAGGTTCTGGTCATAAGCATAAAAGCAAGTATTATAATAGATTAAGGCTTATAGAATGATATAGCCTATTATACCATTAATCCCCAGATGTAATCAAGAACAAAGCTATAGTCTTTGAATGATGAAAGCTAAGATTCACAGATGGTTTGGGGTGAAAATAGTTTTTATTAAATACATCAACAATTGACCTAAGGGCTTCCTTGTAATTAAACACCTGCTCACCTTACTGCTCTCATGTACATGACTCCTTGAGGAGAAAAGTAGTAACATCTTTAGACTTCCTTGAAATACTTTACTTTGAAAAAACAAATTATTGGAAATGTTTAAGTAAACATAAATTTGTAAAGGGACTCATTCAATTCAGCATGCATATACTCAGAGTATTTAATGCACAATGCACAGCACTGGTTTATTGCAATAAAAAGTTGTCTAAATGAAATTCTTCCCTCACATTTCCCACAATGCAGTGGGAAAGACAAAGAAGGGTTTGTGACAATTTGATAAATGTTGAGATAGGGGCTCAGCCATGGTACCACTGAAGCAAAAAATATGGCTCAAATATGGATCTGCCTGTTTCAGTCCAGTTTGATCAGAGAAGCAGAACCACTAGAAGATAAGATGAAATCACACGATAAGGTGTTTTGGAGGAAAGATGGACACAAAGTGTAGGAAATGAGGAAACATTAGAACAATGCAAGGGTCAGCCAATATCCACTAGGATGGAAAATAGTGCCAGTGTTTCCTCAACTCTAAACTCCCCACCTCTAAACTGATGATGGTGGTGAGCTGTATGAAAGGTCAGAGCCTTTCAGTTATGAGCTAAACATGCACCTAGCAATGGAGTCAATGAGGGAGAATACAGAAGTTCAGCCAGAGAAGGAAGAACTGCAGTCCTGGCTGCTGCCCTGCACCAACACAATAAGCCTGCAAATAAGTGACCACAACGTGTCTATGGTCTCTGCACCAATGATCTTCTGTGTAAAAGAGGGATTCCCACCTGTCCTGCCATCTAATTCTCCTATGAAAAAAAATTGCTTGTGCCTCACTTTAATTGGAAAATTAAAAGGAAGGGAATTATGGGACAGGTAGTTCCACCTTTGCTAAATTGACAATGCAAATCTACCTCACTGCCTGAATATTTAAGGGAGTTAAGATAGAAGAGATGGGTAATCTGAATGAATAACACACTCACAAGTGGATAAGAACACAATTATATTTGAACAATGCTTGTAATTATAGAAGAAATGTGTCAGGTACCCATACAGAGATCCAAAATACTCCCAATTTTTCTGACTTCTAACAATTTTCACTTTTATTTTATACTTTATGGTGGTTTAAAATGTGAACTATTACAAAATATCCTATGCTAGTGATGTTTACTTTGCAAATATCAAATGAGAATTTTAAATGTGTTTACATTCATGTAAATTTTAAGTAGGTGGATGAATTATTATAACTTACAATGAGGGTGGTAAGATGCCACACACATAACAATATACATTCAATATTTTTGAATTGTAATATGAATATCATTCAAATGAATGCTATATTTATGACAAAATAGAAATAAGCTCTTTAAAAACACATTTTTTAAAAAAAACACAATCACGTCAAAATGAGTTTTTATAACAAGAATATAATAAACAAACATTGTTTTGTATATATGTTCTTTTTACATATGCAAATCAAAATTTAATGTTCACAAGCCAATATATGCTAGTTATAATAAATAAAAATAAATGATTCTTGATGGTAAGAGGTTGAAACACCAGCTCCCTGGCTTATATGAGAAGGCAGTACAGCAGAGTCGAAGCTTATGCCAAGAATTTGAACCAGCATGCCTGCATTCACATCCTGACTCTGCATTGTGCATCCTGATACAGTTTACTGAATATCACTGACTCTCAGTTTTTCATCTGTTAATAAGGTCAATGGTATTGTTTAGGCCAGATAGCTTAATTTTAAATGGAGACTAAATAAAATATTTTATATAAATGTAATCTGTTGAGTACTTACGAAGTGCTAAGCACTATGAAACTCTTTTGAAAAGTACAAGATTTTAAGCCCTGGAGCCTTGGGGAAGGTTTGTTTGGCTTAAATCACCGTGTTTCTATCAGCCTTCTCCTCTCCCCCGAGTCACATGAGTTCTACTTGATGTCCCTAAAATTTTATTTTTGTGATGTACAAAATAGAAGCATCTAAAGAACATTATGCTAAGTAAAATAAGTAGGACACAGAAAGATAAATATTGCATGATCTCACTTATATGTGGAATCTAAAAGAATTTTAACTCATAGAAAAAGAGTAGAAGGCCTTGAATATAGCACACCTTGTTTTTAATATTATTCCTTCCCTCAAATGTGAAAATCACATTAATAGTTTTGACACCAGTTGAAATGGTCATATTATTATATTCCACCTTACATTCATCAAAGCTTTAACCAGATCTTCTATTTTGCTCATTTATTTTCTTCTATAAATTTCCTAGAAGTAAGCATGTGAAGGTATGTGTGTGTGTGTGTGTGTTCTGTTGCTGATGCTGATCCCTCATGCATTTTTTCCTTAGAGATTTTCATTATTCATCACTTTTGTGCTACACAATTCATATGTGTTAGCTACCAAATCTGTATATTGTCGTTTATATAGATAAATATATAGACAGACAATATATAAATATACATATGATGTGTGTATATATATATCAATATGTATATTTCTCTATAGCTCTATATATAACACTATATGTAACTAAATCTATACCCCTTTCTCTTGAACTACAAATCTGCTTTTCCAAATAACTGTTCATTCTTAATATTTGCATGTTCCAAACTAAATTATATATAACAGCCTACCCTCCACATAAAATCTCATATGTTTTCCTTTGCTATAATCCTAGATTTTACAAGCCTTGCTAAACTGTAGTACCCACTAAAATTATTGATTTTATCATATGAATGAGAATTACTTAAACTTTCCTGGATATTCACATAAAAAATAAACTTAGCTTCTTCTAAACTGTACAAGTACACCCAGTGATTTTCAGGTAGTATTTTTAGTGTTCAGGTTTATTGAGGCTTAATTGAAAAATTAAAATTATATGTATTCAGAGTATATAACACGGTGTTCTGACATACATATACATTGTGAAATGATTAACATAATCAAGATAATTACCATATCCATCACCTCACATTACTGTATGCGTTTGTATCGTGAGAATACTTAAGATCTACTCTCTTAACAAATGTCAAGCACACATTTTAATTAACTATAGTCACCATGCTCTTTATTAGGTCTTCATCACTTACTAATTTTGTACTTTTAAGTTTATACCCTTTGATCAACATCCCTACATTTTCCTTACCCTCTCTCCCCACCCTCATGCCCGGTAATCTTCCTTCTATTCTGTTCCTATGACTTTAAATTTTTTAGATGCCACATGTAAGTGAGATCATGCAGTATATATGATTCTGTGTCTTATTTATTTCACTTAGCATGATGTCCTCCAGATAAATCTCTGTTGTTGCAAATGGCAGGATTTTCATGTTTTTAAAACTGAATAATATTCCATTTATCCATGGGTGAACGTTTAAGTTGTTTCCACATCTTGATTATTGTAAATAATGCACTGAGCATCGGAGTGCAGGTATCTCAAGATAGTGATTTCATAAGGGGTTAATATCCAATATATAAGGAACTCATACAGCTCGATAGCAAAAAAGGCAAATAATTTAAAGACAGCAAAGGAGTAGAGACTTAAATGAACATTTTTTTTTCAAAGAAGACATATAAATGGTCACAGGTATATCAAAAGGTGCCCAAATTGCTAATCATCAGGGAAATGCAAATCAAAACCACAATGAGATGTGGCCTTATATTTGTTAGGATGGTTATTTTCAAAAAGTCTAAAGATAATAAGCATTAATGAAGATGTTGTGAAAAGAAAACCCATATACTTTATTCATGTAAAAGTAAATTGGCATAATCATTATGGAAAACAGTATGGAAACTCCTCAAAAAATTACAAATAGAATAAAAATATGATCCAGGAATCCCACTTCTGAATATATATGTAAAAGAAATAAAATCAGGTAGTATCTTATTCATGCTCAAGTTTTGTCTTCTCATATTCTTCTACTCTAGCACCTTCGTCATTAATATCTTCTGTCCAAGAATCCACGTTTGGGGATTTAGAGCCTTCCTTCACCAATATTGCTTTAGAATTATTAATTTTCACACCAAGGGTGCCATCAAAATTGTACCTTGGCTCCTCCACCCTTACAGTAAGGAGGTCATTTTAGAATGGAAACAATTTTTCTCCATCATTCCAATGTCTCTCCAAGTAGCTGGGATTGCAGATGTGCCACCATGCCTGAGTAATTTTTTGTAGTTTGGAATGGAAACAATTTTTCTCCATCATACTAAATGTCTCTTTAAAAAAAATAAGTTCCCAGAGCAGTAGTGTTGGTGTGGCTTCAAGAAAAACTACCGCAGATTTTATTTGCAATACTTCTTTCTATAAGTTTTAGATGGCAGCCATGGGGCTTATCAGGAAACCACATCTCAAGTACATATAGCAAATTTTTAACATTCACAGTGTTCATATTCTTTTTTATTCTTTTTTGAGTCAGAGTTTTGCTCTTGTTGCCCAGCTGGAGTGCAATGATGTGATCTCGGCTCACTGCAGCCTCCACCTCCCAGGTTCAAGTGATTCTCCGGCCTCAGCCTCCAAGTAGCTGGGATTACAGGTTCACTACCATACCTAGGTAAGTTTTTGTAGTTGTAGTAGAGATGGGTTTCCCTATTTTGGCCAGGCTGGTCTCGAACTCCCAGCCTCAGGTGATCTGCCCAACTCAGTATCCCAAAATGCTGGGAGTACAGGCATGAGCCATCGCACCTGACCATATTTAGATTCTTTAGGTCACCACAAACATTGAGTCAGCAAATACTGAACTACTGCTCCTAAGGGAAATGCAGGGTTAGGATTTTTAGAGCCTCTAGTCATATTTTGATAAAGTAAAACACTATTTGTACTGTATAGATTCCTTTGCCAAATGTCCCTGTACAACAAGCCAGTTATCAGCATTGAAAATTTGCTCTTTTATAGAACCCTTTCTATACATTTCATAGGTATTTTAAAAATTCTTCCACATCCTCTTGATCTGCAGAACCTGCCTCACCTGCAAGTTAACATTTTTCATGCCATATCACCTTGTGAAACATGGAAGGGAGTCAGTACTAGCCAGAGTACTTAACATGACAGTAAATTTCTTTGCCTTTCAGCCTCCCGACAATTCTGTCCACTATACTTTTTAAAAAATCAGTTGTTGTCTCATGAATCCACAAATGTAGCTGCTTTTCCATCTTTCATGTACTGTGGTGTTACTTTGACACTTTCTGGAGCAGTCTCACATACAGATCCATGAATTTCCTCTTCCTTTTCTGAATTTAAGGCATTGTTGATTCATTAACATTGAACTCATGGCCAGCAGCACTATAATTCATGTCTGAACAATGCTTATCTGACACAAGTATATTCTCCATAAGGCATATCACATCTTTTTTGAACTTAGAAACACCAGACACCACATCAACTTTACTTGAAGGGTCATTTAAAATGACAAAGTTACCAACAAAAGGCACAAAAAATGCAAAAGATGTGATACTAAGCAGATTGTGAAAAGGAAACTCTATTACATTTCGAAAGTTGAATAAGAAGACAGAGCACTGTCTCATTCGAAGTGAACTGGGAACATTTGAGTTGGGTGATTTTTTTTATCAGTTCCACTTACGTCTGGAAATGACCGCAAAAGCACCATGAATGTTGCTTTTAGAGGTTCAAATACATTTTGGCGAGCAGGCAAATTTACATATACAGAATCTGCAAATTATAAGGATCAACTGTATTTTGCTGTTCTGTTACAATTTTGGGATATTTTGTAAAGTTTTAAGTATTATGCCAGGAGAAAAAATAAACAGTATCAATTATATTGAATACTTGTCTATCTAGTCCCTATCCATTATCGAAACTATCATTGAATACATATTGTTTTTGATTTTGTGATTATTTTGTACATCATTTTCATGTAAAGACATATTTAGAAAATCTCAGAAGATTAAATTTAATAAAGTATTTGATTTGAAATATTTGTGGTTTTGTTTTATTATGGTTTAGTTTTTTTATAAAATGAAATATTTAGAGGTTCACAGAATAGAAGTATGAATTATATTTATTTTCTCCCTTTACAATATAGAAAATCTTTTCCAAACAATGAATATATTTGAATTTCAGAGCTATTAAGAAATAGTAAACAATGTCCACCACAATGGAAATGTCCTAAGCAAAACTTATGGGAAAGAATGTTCTTAGGGTAAAAATATACACCTTCCCAAACCTCTTCCCACCTTGAAACCAGTTTTCTCTTATTAAACACATCTTTAAAGAACTGATAAACTTTCTTGCATTAATATGTGCTAAAGAAGGAAAATGTAGAAAATAGGATTTAAAATGAGAAAGTAAATATCATAAACATTGTTGTTTTTATATTTATTGATTTTTAAATTACTTAAGAAATTAACCAATACTATTACTATGCAGATCTTCCTGAGTACAAATTCCACTGGAATGTCTGCTAAGACTCAAAAGTTAGTATTTTCCGAAGGTGGTTTGCAGAACTTTAGCACCATTGGCATGTTAAGAATTTCTTTTAGCAGAGATTTAGTGGTTAAAATAAGTGTTAGCAGTTCTGCATATGAGTTTCTCCTGGATATTCAAAACAAACATTAAATATTCTGAAGTGTCTTGTGTTCAACTGATTTTACTCTGACAAAGCCAGTGTTTTCCGAGTTTATTTAGTCAGAAATACCCATTTAAGGAAGTGTGAGTAATGATTAAATTCCCAGGTTATGAAATCAGACTGCCAGACTTTGAAGCCTAGTTTGCTCAATATCTCTGTGAACCAAGACACATTTTAACCTCCTTTCAAATCAGGTTCTGCATTTATAAAATGAAATAATAGCAATACTTACCTAGAGTTTTGTGATAATTCAATAAGCACAATGCCTACATATATTAAAGTACCACAAATCATTAGTTAATAGAAAAAGGAAATGGTCTTCTGTAGAAGACAATTTGGGAAACATCATCAAAGGATATTCAGTGAATTTAGACCTTTGTTTTTTATTTAAATTTATTTTAAAATTGAGTTTCATGAATCTAATCCTGAACCTTAGGTACAATTTACTTTTGTGGATAATGAAAGCGAACCTTGGAAAGACCAAATGACTTCTCCAAGGTCATACAAACTCATTGGGGCACAATTATGTTAAGAAATTAGATCTTCTAATTACTAATTGAATGATATTTTCTCTGCACTTGGCTGCCTGTAATATACTCAGATATTCAAATATTGATTCCCTTTCAATTTAAGGGAAAAGACAGTGTGCAAAGGGAAAGGAGTTAGGAAATCAATTTTCTATTACATTAATCATTAATACTATCAAATATCATGCTCTTTCATCACCATTCCCTCCTTATCATTGAAACACTGCAAGGTTATGGCCCACTATGTCACAAAGATTATTTTTCTACCTAAAATACGAGGCCACAAAAACTTGAATTTTGCCAGTTTATACTTCTGCGTATAGTATGGTATTCACGAATTACAATTTAAATGTTATTTTATTAGTATAATGTGACATTCTATATACAATCAGTTTTAATTTTAAAGTTATTTAACAAAGACCCCAAAATCTTCTATGTCCAGCACTTATATTCTGTAATTTATTTTGTTATTTTGTTATGTAATAAGTTATATGATACAGATAATCATTGAATTATTTTGGGTTAATATTAACACATCTGTAAAAATAGTTTTCATAGAGCATTTAAATTAGTCAATTATATGACTGATTATTAAAGAATACAAATCTTATTACTTGAGTGTTATCTCACAAAGCTCAGAATGAGAAATTTTGTAGAAGTAGATATTGACAAAGCGTATATAAGACACCTACACATTTGTTAGATAATAATGAATATGCCAATAGAAACACACACAAATAACTTGAGCAAGAAATTTGTCTTTCAGAAGTCCAATAAGCATATATAAATTATCCAGATTTTAATATCAACAAAGCAAATTGAAAAGAAGCCTTACTACGATTATTAATGCGAATAAGGGAGAAATTACTTGCATGAACTGATTTAACTATGTCGCACAAGTTCCTATAAGGCCAAATGGGCAGTCTCCCAAAGGCTTCACAAAGGGTTACAGAAAAGACGTTTCTAAAACAGTGCATCTCATAAAGTTGGTTATAAAAATCCAGATTTAGAAATTACCAAAGTTGCCAAAAGTAACAGTATGGGTTAAATGTGTAATGGCAAATAGAATATAATTACCATTTAAAAAATCAATGGAAATAAATTTATCACTACAAAAATTTGCTATAGGACTCCATTTTCAATCTAGGTATATAAAGCTTAGATTAGGTTATGTAATGTAAGATGTTAACAATGCCAGTTTCTAGGAAATGAGCTTGTGACTGAATTTTTTATTTTTATTTTGCCCTAGCATAGGTATTACTTTAGTGAGAAAAGTTATGTCTTTTTAAAAATCACAATACCTTAATTCATATTGTACTATTTCCCCATATAGAGAGATAAAAGGTTTAAAAATCAAGTTATTGTTAATTTTTAATTACTACAAAAGTATTATTAGAAAATTAGAGTTTAAAACTGTGATTTTGCTTTGGAGATATAAAAGAAACACATAGGTATGTGGACAGAATTTGCTTATCACAATTTATTAAATATATAACCTCAAAATTAGAATTAAGAATAATTTTTACCTAAGTTAAGTTAGTACCTTCATTATTAACTTCAATACTATCAAATGATTAATAATATACATTATCCCTTAATGGATAAAATAGCATAATCTTTTTAAATTCTTAAAATTCTGATTGTAGCAAGTTAAGAACAACCTTTTTCTATTCTCCATTCTATTTTATGATTTTATGCACAACACCATCATGTTTGTCCTGTAAAAGATATTTTTCTCCTCACATTCTTCTGTTATCTGTCTGTATCCCACAGTAAATATTCCCTCCATTCTAAGTCTCCACATAGAAATGAAATAAGGTTGTACCTGGTCTCCTTTGACAACTAAATATTTTTAATGATTTTATTTAAAGCAAACCTTCCCATGAGGGGAAATCATCATCACTTTAGCTTTCATTCATTTTTACAAGTGACATATTGCTATGTATTCCGTAAGCAAAAGAGCTTACACAATCAGAGAAATAAATAGTAAGGTCAGCAGTCATGTGATGCCCACATAGTAGGTGAACATATAGGGAAATAAAACATCAATGATATATTGCCTTATTTTATTCAAAAGGGGTTGATGGTTTTGAGGTAATTTATAGAAGTATGAACACAATAAAACATTAATGTAGCTATTGTACCTGTACTTCTCAACTGGAATGTAACAGAAGTCAAACTAAAAAATGCTCTTTATCCTCCAATGCTATTTATCTAACTAATACTTCTTATAAAATACGTTCTCCTATTACCTAACAATAGGAAAGAAAATATTCTTTGCATACAAGGAATGACAAACACTTTTTTAAAAATAAGATCTCTCAAACTATTTGGAAATGGAGGAAAAGGGCAGAGATAATCTTATTCTTGTTAGCAAAAACTTGAACATAAAAACTGCCAGATTGTTCTACCTATATGTAATCCATCTTCCTGGGAGTTGCTGACCTTTGGAAAGGGCACTTTTCTCAGAGCTGCCTAACCTCACAGAGAGAAAATTATCTCTTAATACCCTTGTGTTACAAATCATTGAGGTTGCCAACATATTTTTACTTCTATCACCCTATATAGGCATCATAACTTGTTTATTTACCCTTCAAATTTGCTAATTTTATTTATACCTTTTCAGTTATGTTTTATATTACATACTGTAATAATTTGAGAAGCTTTAGTTATTTAATGATTTAATTTTGTTATTCCATGTACCTTACTTAAAATACAGAGATAAATTTCAATGGAAGTGACTTCTTTAAGAGGTTTCAAATCTTAATTTGTGACCTTTTTAATCCCATTTTCTTCTTTTTATATTTTTTAAATTGATGTCATAATCATTTTTTAAAATAATCTTAATAACTTCAATGTATAATTATAGAAAAATCATGACAGTTTACCTACTGTTTTTTTCAGGACATGATAGCAGCTTTAATATTTGTTGCACAGTAACTTTTCAGCTATTACATTTGTCACCAATCCCTTGCCTTCTTATATTCTTTTTTATTCTATATGTAAGGTAGGATTTAATGTCCCAGGCTTTGTAAACTTTTCAAAGACTATGGTGTACACTCTCTTTGAACACCCTAATTCTTATATTGCATCCCAGCAGGAGCTCAAAGCACTAATGTAACAATTATAACTGCTCACTAAAATTGTTTTTTTCTTTGAGACAAGGTCTTCCTCTGTGACTTGAGGTGCAGTACAGTGGCTCCATCACGGCTCACAGCAGCCTCAACCTCCCTGGCTCAAGCAATCCTCCCACATCAAACCCCTGAGTACCTGGGACCGGAGGCATGAAAGACTACATCTGACCTGAAAATTAAATACGTCTTCCCATATGGCCTTTATTTCCATATGTATATCACTATTTGTAGTTATTATTTTTAACAACAAAAATGTAAAGTTTCACAATACAATCGTTGCATACATGGTTCCAACGTTAGTAGTACATATAGAGTCTACTTAGCATAGACACATTTCTTACCCATGTGATTGCTATGACATCCTAGAAAAATTATTAGACTTTGATTTGTGTTTGTGTTCTGACTTGTCTAATTATCAGCAGGACACTTTATCTTTACAACACAACTGTTGGTGCTATTTTTCTGAAAGTTTGTGCTCCCTCAAATTTTTGGGTTGAAAGTTAATCACCAACGTGATGGTGTTGGGAGGTGGAGCCTTTGGGAAGGTGGTTAAATCATGTCGGTGGGTCCCTCATAAACGGTATTAGTGCCTTTATATGCCCTTATAAAATAAACCCAAAGGAGCTGATTCACTGCTTTTACCACAGTAGGACACAGTAAGAAAACTCCAACTATGAACCAGGAAATAGGCCCACACCAGACACTGAATCTGTGCCCTGGTAGATCTTGAATTTCCCTAGCCTTCAGATGTGTAAGAAATACATTTCTGGTTTATAAGCTGCCCAGTTTATGGTATTTGTTATAGCATCCATAACAGAGTATGACAAGGGCTCAGACTTACTCGATTTCACAAACAGAAACTCTGAGAAGTTGTTTATCCTGTTGGTAATTAGACAAGTCAGAACACCAACACAAATCAATGTAAAGTGCAATGATTTTTCTAGGATGTCATAACAATCACGTAAGTAAGAGAAGGTGTGTCCATACTAAGTGGAATCTATATGTTCTAGTCACCTTGGAATGTGCTAATAAGTGTCAAGCATATAGGAAGACCTCATAAATACTAAAAATTATGGCTGATACTGACTTCATTAGGTAATTAATAAACTGATAAATTGTTAGATAAATAAGAAGAAGCCCTGAAAACATGCAACCTAAATCATTTTACAAAGGACCTTGTCATTATTTACTGAATATGCATGTAATTGATCCAAACACAGGAAGGCACACTGCATATCCGAGAGCCTGTGTCACACTTTTAGTCTTCACTTATATTGCCTCTAATTTACTACCTTATGCTACTACCTCTTCAACCTAAGGTAGAAATTTATATACATCTATAATAAAAAATGAACCCCAAATGTCACATTTAAGGAGGCTGGTTATAACTAATACAAGAAATATTAATATCATTGTTATTAGTCAAATAGTTAACTTTTTTTTTTTTTTTCCTGAGACATGGATACTTGCACTGTGGCCCAGGCTGGAGTGCAGTGCCATGATCTCAGCTCACTGTGACCTCTACCTCCTGGGTTCAAGCAATTCTACTGCCTCAGCTTCCCAAGTAGCTGTGATTACAGGCATGTGTCACCGTGCCAGGCTAGTTTTTGTGTTCTTAGTAAAGACGGAGTTTCACCGTGTTGGTTAGGCTGGTCTTGAACTCTTGACCGCTTGATCTGCCCACCTCAGCCTCCCAAAGTGCTGGGATTACAGGCGTGGGCTACCATGCCTGGCAAATAATTAACTTTCTTTTAGCCCCAGGAAAATATTGCACTTTATTTTCAGGATGGAAACTATTTTTAATTTATTGCAATCATTCTACTAAGGCATCTGTGTAGTACACTCTTCTTTTCTCCAATATTTTCCATATTCAATGAAGAAATGCATTCTTTTTTCTGTTCTATAAGTAATTAAGTTTTAATTTCGATAAAAATCATAGGCGTTTAGAAAGCACTAAACAGAGTTATTTACAGAAATGCTTATTTTATCAATTTAATGCTGGATAAAAAATTACTTCCCATTTTATTTGCAAGACCCTCTATATTAAGAAGAAAACAGTCCAATTACATCTTTCTATTTTGGAAGCTATACGAGGTTTATTAATTCTCAATTTTAATATAACTATTTCAACAGTATATTGTTTATTTTTACAATATTATTCACTGCAAAGTGAATAAAAATACCTTTTTATATCCTTAATTGAAGTAAATGTTTCTCTGAAGATCATCCAATTTACTTGTCCATATTGAGATCTTTTATAACAGAAATTAATTTACAAGGTTGACTTAATGATTACTAGAGTTGGACATAGTAGAAGATACCTAAGCAATGTCAACATTTAGGAGCAAGGATTTGGAAATAACATGAATATATATTACATTATAATATGATTTTATATACATATATAATTTTAAATATAGACAATATATAAATAGTTCCTACATGTCCATAATTTAAATGTCACAATTACATATATGATTATTAAGAAGCCATTTTATAAATAGATAATACTAATGGTGAGAATATTATTAAACATATTCAATCTTCTAAAAATGAACAAAGCATTTATAATTTTTGTTGCACACTTAATGCACACATGCATACACAATTTCTTGTCTTCCATATACACACACTCTTAAAAAAGATGTTTAGAAATATAATTTAACAAAGTTGAAGACCAACATGACAATATGTACAAATATTTTAGAAATATTAATACTTTTAATTCTAGCACTGCTACAAACTCATCCAATGGAAATAATCTTAGCATAAATGCCTTCAAAGTATTGAAAATCTAATATGTTCAGTGCTGTGTTATTTATTATCACATACGAGGCAGATAAACTTAATGTTCAAGATAGAACATAAATAAAAGATTATTTCTCTATGAATAGAGCTTCAGATGTCACATTTTCAGAACTGCCTAAAAATAAGATATTGTATGTAATCATAATTGCAATTTAAAATGCAAAAAATTAAACTATGGAGTAGAACATTAATTTTTCTAAATATGCATGTATATTTATGTATAAATACCTAGGCAATAAAAATACTAAACTTTTTAGAGTAGATGCTACTGTGTTATTCACATTTTTTAATTCACTGAATTCTGTATGTATTATCTTTATAATTAGAAAAAAATAAATATTGCCAAAAAGACTAAAAAAGTATGTATTTTATAATCCAAAAGATAGTGACATGTAAAGTACAAAAAAATTAAATAGAACAGTAACAATTTTTGTTAAGCTGAATTTAAATCAAATTTTAAGCATAAACCTGTGCATAAAAGGTGTATATAAAATGAAAAGATATTTTTATTTCTAGATCCTTGAGGAATTGCTGCACAGTCTTTCACAATGGTTAAACTAATTTACATTCCCACCAACAGTGTAAAAGCGAAGCAATTATTAATGCCATTAGATCTGAAAATTTTGTGCATGTACATAATAAAAATAGCACCATCCTTAAATAAAAAAGGTCACTCTTTACACAGAATCAGAACAGTTGGGACAGCAAGGCCTTCAATGATTTCCTTCTGTAGACCTTCCATAGGTAAATGACACTCTCCTCATTTTACTCGCTTTGAATTGTTCAGCTAAAATCTTGACCTACAAACATATTATATGTCAAGTGGCTAGAAAAACAGCAGAGGGGAAATCAGCTTTATTGCATTTTCTGTTAGGAGAATATCCTTAAATTATATTGAATTCTTGCCTTATAAAGCACCATATGGCTCTTTTGCTTTTGTGGTGGCTACTTTACCACACAGGCTCCTTGGAAAGTAATTAAATTGAACAGACACTGCCCTTGATTTAAAGTCAGAGGGGGAAGCAGTTAATTGAATAGAAATGACAGTTCTTTTTTTTTTTTTTTTTTTTTAAAGGCTAGGCCAAGCTTAGAGAAAACAAAAATATCAAAAGGGAATTGCCCTAAACAGTCAAGATGAATAATTTGCTTGGTGAATACGATTTATTCTCTTTCACTTGAACCCTTTCTCTCTAGGCAGGCAACAGTCGGACTTTGCATTCCTCGTCACCTTGGTACAGAGGCTCTCAAACCTTTTCTCACTGGATTTTTCCTGGTCCATTTTCAGGTTGGAGGGCGAGGGTGACAGAAGCTGGGAAATGAAAGATGGGATTGTTTTCTTGTCATCCTGTATCCCTGCCACCTGGCGATGGTGTTTCTGGTGAGTGGAGATACATAATGGCTATCTCAATGCAACATGCTCCTTTATTTCCCGGGGGTCAGGCACCAGGAGGACCAGGAGGGCGGGAGATCTGTTGAAATGTGACCCTATCTGGAGTAGGGGTAAGAGTCCCTGGGCATGTAGAGGGGTCGAAGGAAATGACTTCAAGGGAAAGTTCACAGAACTCTGAAATCAATAGCTAAAAGTAAAAATGCTCATTTTCAAGAACAAAGTACCATATAAATGCTCCCACGGGGTGAATGAAGAGAAGGAGCTAATCCTTGTCAAGCAATAGATATAAAATAAAAACCCAACGTGGAAAAAAATCAAATCTCGAAGCTAAAATCTACTGCCACGTACAGAGAGAGCTGTAAGCTCTTAGGATGTTTGTATAGAGTTCTTCATAGCTTGCTCTATTCAATTAGCTTTTGCTTTTAAATGACATCTCTTTCATTTCTAGCTAAATCCTTAACTTCATGCACATGGCAGGAGAGTTATCTGGAACCTGATGGATCTGTATAGAGGTGAAGACTGAGTTGGAGCATTGGTGAAGACAGTGTTTCTCCATGTTCCCATTATTCTTCCAGAACTGTTAGGAGTGGAAATCATTTCACCTTTGCACTTAGAATAAAGCAACTCAGTATTAACAGTAAATTGGCTTCTGTATACTCTTTGGTAAGCAAGTGCTTCTGCTGCCGAGTCCAATTTTCTAGTCTGCAGGTCAGGGAGCAGGTTTGCGTAACCCTGGGGAGGGTGAATGTAAAGGAGCAGGGGAAGAGAGGCAGTTAGGAGAGATTCAGGTAAGTCCTGGCTTGGCTACCAAGGAACTGTCTTTTAGGAGATGCCACCTTCCCTCCTGAAGCCACAGTTCCCTTATTGCTATAAAGTGAAGGCATCAGGGCTGATGATCTCTAAGCTCCTTTTGTGCCTGGCCTCTTCACACCTACCCAGTGTGTGTGTGTAAATGGTAGAATCGCACACAAGCTCACACAACCAGGCATTAGCTGGTTGGAAGGGGTGATCTGAGATGGGGCTGGATTTAACCTGGGATCACAGGCTTCCAAGGTATGTGGATTATTTTTAAGCAGCTCTAGTATTTTAGGGACAAGTGCACAAAATGAGAGAATTTTTCCCTGCAAAAGGGAATTGATCTGCAATTTCAAAGCATAAAAAAGCGATATTTTTGTTCTGGAGGGGTTGATAAGTTTTCCATACAAAATATTTGCAAGTTACAGTCTTTCTAGATTCCCTAATTGTAAAATAAAGAGATTTGGCTGGGGAGCTAAGGCACCATCTCCCAATGTGCATTTCACAGAGAAATTTCAAGAACTAACAAGTGTCTGGGCACGGGGGTAGAGGAAGGACCCTGCTTATAAACTAGGCTATATGGGTATCATTACTACTGGTCTTCTGAAAATTTTTAATGTGTTAATAGTACATTTTGAACTTTTAAGGTGGGAACATAGTATTTGCTTAATTTGTTTAATTATAATTTATTTAATTATAATTCATCTTTTCCCCACAGACTCATTATAATTATTATTTTTAGGGAGAAGGATAAAGGCAAATGTTTATTAAATAGAATGCAAAGACATCAACCACAAAAGAAAATAACATTTTATTAGAATAAAAAATTTTCCCCAAAAGATATCTTTGAGAAAATGAAAAGATAAGCTACTGTCTGGGAAAAATATTTTATGTAAATAGCATATTTTACTCTGTTCATATCTTCGCCTATCCCTCTACCTAATTTTTTTCTTTCCAAGTTTTATTTTGGGTTCAAGGGAATTCATTGTTATTATTATTATCTTAAGTAACTGGTGTTCTGAGGAGGATAGTTAGGGGAACATTGTTTCAGGGAGTCATTGCTTTTAATGTTCACTTATTCTCTCAAAGAGATGTTCCCTTTATGTCTCAGCAAAGGAGTTTAAACTTAGACATATTGAAGAACTTTCCATTGTGAAATTGTGTCACAGTTTAATGAGGAAGATTGTAGGATTTTTCCTTTCCCAGAATTTTTGTTCCTTCGTCCACGAACCATGGTTTGAGTTCTCAATCAACTTTCTTAAGAATTCCTGTTAAACACTCTGATTTGTGAATGAAAAAAAAAAAGTGACCGTTCCAACAAAGAGCTAACAATTAGGAAAAGCATAATCAACTGTCACGTTAAACCAAGCATGGTTTTATGCAACAGTCGGGAGTACTATTTGGAAGTTTCATTCTTTCCTTTTACTTCACATTGTGGCCAAGAGGTTAGTATTAGCATTTTCATGCAGTCTTCTGGTGGTGTTGCTTATCTCTGCTGTTAGGTAACTCTCATTACTCACGAGGATGTGATGTTCCTATTGTGTGGCCTCAAACGTTTCCCAGACAACAGAATTGGATGAGTATTTGGTAGTAGAGTATTTAAGCTTACTGAAAACTTTTCACAGTTGTGGATTTAAAAACAAGAAAGATACATGCTACTTTCACTGGGTGGTGTTAAAATGTTTCTTCTGTTTTGTCAGGTTTCGGTTTGAAGAGAATCTAAGTGTTTGAAAAATGTAGGTTAGCATACCACCTGGGAAAGTCCCTCCCCGAAGCACAGTAGACAGAACAGGAAGTCACATGTGGCTGGCAGAGATTGCTTCTCCTCGTTTCTCGTGGTTCTCTCGGCATCACATCTCTTCTGACTGGTGTAAAATCCACGGTGGATAATGAGTAGGGAGAGGCAGCACTGATTTCTTCTCCTTGGGTTTCTAGATTACGGTAATTTTCACAGAGGCCAGTGCTTGCCGTCGTACATTTCTGGTAAGCGCAGCTTACTATATTACCCCATGATTATGACTGTAGGCACTGGGGTGGTGGCCAGTATTTATTTTCAAACGAATGAATAAATGGATTGTACAAAGTTCTTGTATCCTGAAGAGATGTGCAACTGAACTCCAGCTCCATCGATGACCAGCTGCCTGCCCTGGAGAGCACAGCTTTTCTTGGCTATAGTTTCTCCACTAGCTTAGATTAGGGCTCCTCTCCCGGTAAAGTTGGATCCATTTCTCACAGAATACAGCAGAGTCTCAAAGCAGATTGATGACTCAGTTTCTGTGTCGTTCTTGTCCCTGGATTTGTCAGAACTCCCAGCAGAAAAAGGAACGAAACTCAACCTGGCACCTTCTTTGTGTACCAGTCTTTACTCGACTTTTTCTCTTCAGCTACCATGTAACTCACTCCACCCTTTCCTGGCCATAAAAGTATCCCAGAAAACAAAAATAGTTCAAAAACAAAATATAAATACTAAAAATAATATGTCATTTACTAAGAGCTTGCTACCTTCCAAATTTTCATGCTCTATTTTACTGAATCCACACAGGAATTGTGTTGTAGTCATGATTGTTCCCATTAAATGACATATTGAGGCTAAAGGGATTGTCCTGGACACAGAGCCACACAACTAGAAAGTCTGGGAGCTAGGATTAGAACCCAAGGCTCTACTTTGGGAGGCTGAGGTGGGTGCATGACTTGAGGTCAGGAGTTTGAGACCAGCCTGGCCAACGTGGTGAAAGCCCCATCTCTACTAAAAATACAAAAACTAGCCAGGTGTGCAGGCATGTGCCTGTAATCCCAGCTACTCGGGAGGCTGAGGCAGGAGAATCAGCTTGAACTCTGGAGGTGGAGGTTGCAGTGAGCCAGATCACACTACTGCACTCCAGTGTAGGTGACAGAGCCAGACTCCGTTTCAAAAAAAATTAAAAAGAACCCAAGTCCGTTTGTCTTTAAAGCCTGTGCTGTTTCCTCACAGGAAAAGAGAGAGCCTTGGATCAGCCCTGAGTTTCCTTTTGGCTCTCTAATTCTCTGTGCCTATGTTGTCATTGTCTTCCCTACTCAATGTCTTACTCTGCGTTTCACCACCTCTAATTTTTTTTAGCACCCCTGATTTTATAGCCCCAGTAGCAATAGCAATCATGTGTTCTGATGCAGCAAACATTGAGAAGTTTGTTAAGTCTGAGCTTGAGCCAAATGTCACCACGGTGTTTCTGCAGCCTCCTGCAAGTTGGGGGCTGTGTTTTATCTTTTCATGTCTGGAATAACCTGTGAGGTCAGTTTTATTATTATTGCTATTTTGCAGGCAAATAAACTGAGGCAAAGAGAGGCCACACAGCTCCTAAATAACAAAGCCAGTCTTAAATCTAGGTCTCTTGTCTGGAAGTCAAGTGCTGTTTCCATTCAATGCTGGCACAGAGTAGGCATTTAATAAATATCCACTGAATGAATCAATGAATGACAGCATGTCTTAATTTTTATTTATTCATTTTTTTGACACTGGCTTTGTTGCCCAGGCTGGCATGCAGTGGTGCCATCTCAGCTCACTGCAACCTCTGTGTCAGGTTCAAGCAATTTTCCTGCCTCAGCCTTCTGGGTAAGTGGGACTACAGGTGTGCACAACCATGCCTGGTTAATTTTTGTATTTTTAGTAGAGACAGGGTTTCGTCACGTTTGCCAGGCTGATCTTGGACTCTTGACCTCAGGTGATCCACCTGCCTCAGCCTCCCAAAGTGCGATTACAGGCGTGAAACACTGTGCAAGCGTGATGTCTTCATTTGTTTTCTGTACTTTTAAAACACAAAATGTAATCCCTACACTAGGTGTAATCTCTTCATGCCTATAATTTCAGCACTTTGGGAGGCCAAGGTGGGAGAATTGCTTGAGGCCAGGAGATCAAGACCAGCCTGGATAACATGGAGAGACCACTACCTCTACCAAAAATTAAAAAAAATATTAGACAGGTATGGTGGCGCGTGCCTGTAATCTTAGCTACTAGGGAGGCTGAGGTAGGAGGATCACTCGAACCCAAGAGGTTGAGGCTCCAGTGAACTGTGTTTGTGCCACTGCACTCCAGCCTAGGTGACAGAGTGAGACCCTGTCTCAAAAAAAAAAAAAGGGACTTATTTAATCACAATAATGGTATGCTTCATTTTATGTGCTTCTCCCAATGTGGTTATTTCCTCATGATTATTTATTTGCTGATTTTTAAATAAGACACCTACTTAGTGACGGTTTTCTTTTCCTACTGATCTATACTGATATGAAAACACTGCTTTCTCTTCCTTCTTTAGGGCCTCTATGGAATGATGGCAAACCCGCCTAATTCTTCTGTGCCTCAATATTCTTCTCCAGAAAACAGAGAAAATAAGAGTAGCTTTTATGTGTGATAATGTGTATAAACTGTAAAGCAAGCACAAATGTTTGTTATTATTTTTTATCTATTGTGCTCTTATAAGAAATGCCTTGAGCAACAATATATGCATTTGGAGCAGTTTTCTTTTCCAGCAGAGGATGAAGGGGAAATTTTCTTGGTTCATCTCTCATCGTTGTCAGCATTATCATTATTATTATCAACGAACATTTATTGAGCACTTATCATCAGTAGGGCAAGGGTATAAGATCTGCTGAGAAGCATGAGATGTCATCTTTGCAGAACAGAGGCTTATAATTTTATTAGGAAGAACCACATATGCTAATGGATTAAATAACAATGTGAAGTACCCTAAGATAAATGCCAAGTGAATACTTTGTTTTATTTTGTTTTGTCTTTTGAGACAGGGTCTGCTGCCCAGGCTGGAGTGCAGTGGCACAATCACGACTCACTACCGCCTGGACCTCCTGGGCTCAAGCGATCCTCCCACTTCAGCCTCCCAAGTAGCTGGGACTACAGGTGTGTACCACCATGCTTGGCTAATTTATTTTGTTTTTTCTGTAGAGACACAGTCTCAGTTTGTTGCCTTGTCTGGTCGTAGATTCCTGGCTTCTAGTGATCCTCCCTCCTCAGCCTCTCAGAGTGCTGGGATTACAAGCATGAACCACTGTGCCTCACCACCAGGTGAATACCATCACTACTAAAACCTGTAAGAAGTCAGAGGGTAGACCACAGTGAACACAGTATAATGAGCTGCTTGGGCTGACCTTGAAGGATGATCGAGTAGCATTTGGTAGTCAATGACCCAATGGTGTGTCTGTTGGCCAACAATTAGGGAACAGTTAGCTATGGAAAAGTGAGGCATTGCCAGACCCAAGCCTTAGTCATGCTGTGCACTGGCCATCTGAACTAGCCAGTGATACCATCTTATCACTGTGAGTTTTCAATCCATCTGCCTTTTTTTTTTTTTTTTTTGGATCCAGGAGACATTGATAGTATAAGGCCTAAGGAAAATTTGTTAAGTTGTTAAGTTGTTTGTCATAATATTTATTGCAGTTATTGAGACTAGGCTACATACTTGAGATAGGCACATCTTTGTAACAACAAAGGCTGAAGGAGAAAATTAGATTGGGGTTTTGTAATCTTGAAAATGACAACCAGTAAAATAAGGTTCACATATCATCTCCAGAATTGTTTATATCTGACTTTTATTTCACAATGTGTTCCCCGCCCTGTATCTCAACCTACTGGCTCTCCCTCTCAATGAACAACTCACTCATTTGACACTTCTGTCCAACCACCCTGCTGGCAGCTCTTCTCCAGGTTGCAAGCTGACCATTTTGCACAGATTCTCTGGAATATGACCCTGATCTTGCAATTAATTAGCTTTGGGACTTGGGGTGCAAGTCACTTTCTGTTTGCAGGACTCAACCTCCCAATTTAGATTATGAAATAGCTGGGTTAGACCAGTGCATTTCAAACCCCTTTTAGTAGTTAAACCATTTCCTCCTGCAGACTATTCTATGGAATCACAATTTTTTTTTTTTTTTTTTAATTTTGATGGAGTCCTGCTTTGTCGCCCAGGCTAGAGTGCAGTGGCCCGAGCGCGGCGCTTGCTTCAGCCTCCGGAGTCGCTGGGATTACAGGCCCACCACCATGCCCAGCTAATTTTTGTGTTTTTAGTAGAGACGGGGTTTCACCATCTTGGCCAGACTGGTCTCGAACTCCTGACCTCGTGATCCAACCGCCTTGGCCTCCCAAAGTGCTGGGATTACAGGTGTGAGTCACTGAGCCCAGCCTGGAATCACAATTTATAATAGCAGAGTTTTCTTTTTCTTTTTCCTTTTTTTTTAAAATTGGCAGCCCCTGAATCAGAATAGGTACAGAGGGGCCCCCTGTAGCAGTAGAGTTTTCTGAGGAAGATGGAGGTGAAATAGGGATTAAAGAGTGCACAGTCCTGCCAATGGGTCTCTTTCGTGACAGAGCCAGACCCTGTTTCTAAAAAATAAGTTAAAAACAGGCTGGGTGTGGTGGCTCACGCCTGTAATCCAAGCACTTTGGAGGCCAAGGCGGGCGGATCACCTGAGGTTGGGAGTTCAAGACCAGCCTGACCAACATGGTGAAACCCTGTCTTTAAAAAAAAAAAAAGTTAAAAACAAGTAAAAAACATAAGTGACAATAGACTCCTTCATTACTTTAAAGCATTGTTTATACAACTCAGAATGATGAGCCTTAAAGTACATCTCCAATTAGTTAATTAAAGCTAATAAATCTGGTTGAACAATTATTAGTAACTTGGTCTTTCAAATAGCTCTGAGAGAAAAGAGCTGGTATTTTTTGAGTGTTGGCTTGTGCTGGGCTCCGTAACCTTAGGTATCTAATCTCATTTAGTCCTCCTAGTAGCTCTGCTAATAGGCATCATTATCTCTGTTTTACAGATAAGCAAACTGAGGCTTTGAGAGATTGAGAAATTTGCTTGTGTTTATACATTCAATAAGGACTGAGACTGAGCTATTAAGTCAACTCCGCTTCATTCCAGAATTCCTTCTCCTTCCATTCTCTAGTCTCTCTCAAGAAGTGAAAATCTAGGCCTCTTCCTCAGCCTTCCATGCAAAGAAAACATTTGTGGGCGTTTTATAAATGCTCACTAAATATTTGCTTTTTTTTTTTTTTTTTTAAGACAGAGTGTCACTCTGTCACCCAGGCTGAAGTGCAGTGATATCATCACGGTTCACTGCAGCCTCAACCTCCCCTGGCTCAGGTGATTCTCCCACCTCAGCATCCCAAGTAGCTGGGACTACAGGGGCATGCCACCATGCCTGGTTAATTTTTGTATTTTTTGTAGAGACAGGGTTTCACCATGTTGCCCAGGCTGGTCTTAAACTCCCTCGCTCAAGAAATCCACTGGCCTTGACCTCCCAAAGTGCTGGGATTATAGGCCTGAGACATCGTACCTGGCCAGTATTTGTTGAATGAATAAATCAGTGAAACAGTATTTATCAAATTGTAGTAGTATGTCACCATTCTAAGGCCAAGGATAATGTATGTACATTTAAAAAATCTATTTATATTAAGGAGTTATTGTTATTTATTTATTCTGTGACAGAGTTTCACTCTTGTTTTCCAGGCTGGAGTGCAATGGCACAATCTCTCTCAGCTCACAGCAACCTCTGCATCCCGCGTTCAACCTCAGCCTCCTGAGTAGCTGAGATTATAGGTATACGCCACTACACTTGGCTAATTTTTTGTATTTTTAGTACACACAGTTTTTCTCCATGTTGGTCAGGCTGGTCTCAAACTCTTGACCTCAGGTAATCTGCCTGTCTCGGCTTCCCAAAGTGCTGGGATTACAGGCGTGAACCACGGCGCACTCAAGTTAAATTTTTATGAGTGATAATGGTATTGTGGTTATGCTTAAAAAAAAGAATCCTTATCTTTTGGAGATACATTCTGAAATGTTTACAGATGAAATGACAAGAATGTCTGATATCCACTTCAAAAATAATGAGATGGAAGTGGAGAGTTTAGATTAAATAAGATTGGTCAATAAATAAAGTAAACATTCACTGTGGGGAAGTCTCCTAGTCAGTTTGTTTTTTTGTTTTTTTGTTTTTTTTTGAAACAGACTCTTGCTCTGTTACCCAGGCTGGAGTACAATGGTGCTATCTCTGCTCACTGCAACCTCTGTCTCCTGGGTTCAAGTGATTCTCCTGCCTCAGCCTCCTGAGTAGCTGGGACTATAGGCATGTGTCACATGCCCGACTAATTTTTTGTATTTTTAAGAGACAAGGTTTCACCTTGTTGGTCAGGCTGGTCTCAAACTCCTGACCTCGTGATCCATCGGCCTCGGCCTCCCAAAGTTCTGGGATTACAGGCATGAGCCACCGTGCCCTGCCTCTAGTTTTTTGTTTTTAAATAATTGCTTTATTTTCACCAAATTACAAAACACAACTCTATGAAACCACTTTGGGGAAGATATTTTCTATCTCATTTATCTTTTAAAAGTTCACTCTTTTAATGCAGAGAGAAGGATTGATTTCCCTAATTTACTGTGTGAATTTGAATCAGTCATAGCCTTTGTAGGTGGGTTTCTCATCTGGAAATGAGAGAATCAGTCTAGATAAATATGTGGAATTCTTTCCATACCTAAAATTCTATAACTCTGACTAATCAGGAAACTATTATGTGTGTCACTCCTTGGCTGTTTAGTCCTTAGCCCTTAGCACCCATATTTATGGACAAACAGCATAAGCATCATGACACACCTTGAATTCAGGGGGTAAGCCCACCCACTGCCTTTAGGGCAGAGCTCATTCCTAGTACTTCTCCCTAATTCTAGCTGACCCAGTAGGGCTTTTCACCGAGGGCAGTAGATTGAGGACACAAACAATTGGTTATCTTGAAGAAGACTCCTTATTTCCTGAGAGATAGAATTAACCCAGAATAGGAGTGGAATGAAAAGTCCTGATTTTAGTGCACTCCAGGTAAATGCCGAGTAGATACACCTTTTACTTAGATACAATTCCATTAAAGCGAAACTGGTTTAAGGAAGACGCAAGGGTACAGGGTTGAGCAACCATGTTCTCATGTGAATTCAACAGGTAACAGACCCACCTAGGAGCTGATGTGATTTGACAAGCTTTGTCCTCAGGTGTACCGTATTTGCGCATGTAGCAACTACGTCTCCACCCACAGAGCTGTGCCAAGGGCCCGAAAAGACTCAGCTAAGAAGCTAAGAAACATACTTAAGATGCTGTCCTGTAGCACCGAAAAAATTTGTACCCAGAGCCTGTATTTGTAGAATCAGGATTTCCTATTTTTCTATACTTCAAATCTATTTGAGGGAACGCACTTTTATCATAATAATTTACCATATATTTGGTATTCAAAAACATATTATTAATATGTGGCTCACACCTGTAATCCCAGCACTTTGGGAAGTCAAGGTAGGCAGATGGCTTGAGCCCAGGAGTTTGAGACCAGCCTGGGTAACATAGCAAAATCCCATCTCTAAAATAAATAAATAAATAAGAAGTTACCTAGGCATGGTGGTGCACATCTATAGTTCCAGCTAATCAGGAAGTTGAGGCAGGAGGGCAGCCTGAGTCAAGGAGGCTGAGGCTGCAGTGAGCTGAGATCGCGCCACTGCACTCCAGCCTGCGAGATAGCGAGAGTCTGTCTCAAAAAATAAAGTAAAATAAAATGAAATAAAACCCAAAGCAATTTGGAACCCTCCTATGGAGATGTAATCTTTGGGTATATATTTTATGTGTGTGCCCTGTACAACTCATGTAATATTCTCTAGAGAACCAGTATTTGAAATATGAGTCAATTTATGTAAAACCCCATACCCATTATGTAGCACATGGGAGATTCTCAAGAAACTTCTTTTCTCTTTTACTTTTCAGATTTTCTCTCTCAGCCTTCACCTCACTGAATCTTCTTACTCATCACCTCTAACTTCTGAGTCCATTGCTATGCCACATGTGATGGGTAATTTACCTCAAGAAAACTCATTACTCACTTTTTTTGTGGCCATATTTGAACACAAATAGAGAATGTTTCTATTGGATATATGGCTAACCTCATTTCTTTTCTTTTCTTTCCTCCTTCCTTCCTTCCCTTCCTTCTCTTCCCTTCCCTTTCTTTCCTTCCTTCCTTTTCCTTCCTTCATTCCTTCCTTTGTTCTTTCCTTCCTTCCTCCCTTCCTTCCCTCCTTCCCTTCCTTCCCTCCTTCCCTCCCTTCTCTCTCTTTTTCTCTTTCCTTCCTTCCTTCCTCCCTCCTTCCTCCCTCCTTCCTCCCTCCTTCCTTCCTTCCTTCCTTCCCTCCCTCCCTCCCTCCCTCCCTCCCCCCTCCCTCCCTCCCTCCCTCCTTTCTTTCTTTCTTTCTTTCTTTCTTTCTTTCTTTCTTTCTTTCTTTCTTTCTTTCTTTCTTTTCTTTCTTTCTTTCTTTCT
>CAUYLG010032171.1:0-21049 GCA_963573385.1 Cacajao melanocephalus
CCTGAGTAGCTGGGACTACAGGTGTGTGCCACCATGCCCGGCTGATTTTTGTATTTTTAGTAGAGACAGGATTTCACCATATTGGCCAGTCTGGTCTCGAACTATTGACCTCAAATGATCCACCTATCTTGGCCTCCCAAAGTGCTGGGATTACAGGCATGAGTTACTGTGCCTGGCCTTGGATTTGGGGAAGTTGAGGCTCGAAAAGATGTGAGGAATTAATCTAATTTGTATCCTCTTTTTGTCTGCTGGACTTTTAACTCATGTATTTGGTGTTAGCAGACCTCTTCCGTCAATACTTTGCCACTAGCACCCCCGATGTTTAGCTCTTTTTTTCTCCTCTGTCCGACCTTCACTACCCCACGCAGTCTTTTGGTGCACTTACGACATCTTCTGTGTATCTGGGGCTCATGTGACACTGTGACATCTTTGACGCCAGTGGTCACCGTGTCTTTACCTCTCCAGTACCAGGCTCCATCTCTGATAGAAGGTAGGTGCTCAGTAAAGGTCTGTCATCAGTAGTACTTGAGGCAGGGGAGCACATTTTTATGGCTCCATTGCTGCAGGCTCTACTCTTCTGTCACACTGTTGCAGAAATCACCGCTGTTGGTCCAGCAATTGTGTGTCAGTTGTGTAGGTTTATCCATCTCATCTACAGGTGAGAAAACTGAGGCCCAGGGAGCTTAAGTTACATGCTCGAGGTTGCACAGCCAGGAAGTGATTTGACCAGATCTGTTGGACTCCAAAATTTTATTATATCCATTATCTACTTTGAGGACCAAGTAGTTGGGGGATGAAGAGACATACTGCAAGTTAACAATGGACTGAGGGACGTGGGGTGGTATTATTAAGGTGGTTGAGGATGGAAAGAGCATTTGTTTTTGTTTTTTGTCAGATGCATTGGGAAATGATTCAAAGTGACATCTGTGTAATTCCCACCGGCCCCTGTAGAAGGCCCCACAAAATGATAGATATTTATTTAAATTATAGGATAAATTTGTGGTCTGAAAATCACTACCAAGTTTATTTAGAAGGTTGGGAATTGGAAATGATGAGATTTTTGGCTCTTTCTTAACCTTAGAACCTTTGAAAACACTGTGGTTTGAATGTCAATAATTAATGGATTACTTTAGCTGAAAGACATTAGATTTGGGGTTTGATTAAAAAAAAAAAAAAGCCTAGGCCGACCATGGTGGCTCATGCTTGTAATCCCAGTATTTCGGGAGGCTGAGGCAACTGTATCAGTTGAGGCCAAGAGTTTGAGGCCAGCCTAGCCAATGTGGCAAAACCCCATCTCCACCAAAAAATAAAAAAATCAGCCAGCCCTAGTGGCATGCACCTGTAGTCCCAGCTACTCAGGAGGCTGAGGCAGGAGAATCACTTGAACCTGGGAAGGGGAGGTTGCAGTGAGCCTCCAGTCTGGGTGACAGAGTGAGACTCTGTCTCAAAAAAAAAAAAAAAAAAAAAAATTCCTGTCTTCTCTTGAACCAGATCTGCAACATTGTTAAAGTGCTCCCTGTGTCTGCATTGGATTCTTTCTGGTGACTCATTCCCCTGGTACCTGGGTGCTGGAGCCTCCTTTGTTCATGGGCACAGAAAGTCCTTTTCCTGATTCTGTTTCATGTTGGTCCTGGTCTAGGCAGAGTGTACTTTACTTTCAAGCCCTCTAGAGACCGAACAGGTAACTTAATTCTTTCTGTTCAAAGCAACACAGGGAATTGGATGTGCAAAGGGCTGTAAATAAAGGGACTCCCTGTCTTCTCTTCTCTTCATGGTAACCCTGTTGATACATAGGACAGGGAAAAGTAGGCTTATCCTGGGGGATGGCTGATCATTTAGGGATAATGCATGGTGTGGATTTAAAAGCATTTATAATTAATCACTTCCGAGTGCAAGCTTCAGTCTTCCTCTCGGTCCCGCCCCTCAGGTTGAACGTTGCAGCAGCTCAGTATCTGAAAATACCGGTGGTACAGACAATTTGGCTTCGAAGGCCGTGTGGCAGATAGCTTTGGAATAAAGTGTGGGTACTAATGGGCCTCCTGGCTGGATGGCTTTGGGCACTTGAATCACTGAGCTTTGGCTTCCTCATTTCTAAAGTGGGGCTCGTAATCACTACTTCATGGCATAGACTAGCCATGTTTCTCAAACTCCATTGTGCAGCAGAAGCACCCAGAGGGCTTGCTGAACACATGGCTGCGGCTTCACCCCATTGTTTCTGATTAGGGAGGGGACACCTGAGAATGACCCTTTTTTTTTTTTTTGAGACAGAGTCTTGCTGTTTCACCAGGCTGGAGTGCAGTGGCACCATCTCAGCTCACTGCAACCTCTGTCTCCCGGGTTCAAGCGATTCCCCTGCCTTAGCCTCCTGAGTAGCTGGGACTAGAGGCGAGTGCCACCACACCCAGCTAATTTTTTTGTATTTTAGTGGAGAAGGGGTTTCACCATGGCCAGGATGATCTTGATCTCCTGACCTCGTGATCTGCTTGACTCAGCCTCCCAAAGTGCTGGGATTACAGGCATAAGCCACTGCGCCCAGCCTTTTTTTTAAAAAACTTAAGATGGAGTTTCACCATGATGGCCAGGCTGGTCTGGAACTCCTGACCTCAGGTGATCCACCCACCTTGGCCTCCCAAAGTGCTAGGATTACAGGCGTGAGCCACCACACCTTTTTTTTTTTTTTCTAATTATTTATTTATTTATTATTTTTTAAAGACAGAGTCTTGCTCTGTTGCCCAAGTTGGAGTGCAGTGGCACGGTCTTGGCTCACTGCAACCTCAGCCTTCCATGTTAAAGCAATTTTCCTGCCTCAGCCTCCTGAGTAGCTGAGATTACAGGTGTGTGCCAGCATGCCTGGCTAATTTTTTATATCTTTAGTACAGATGGGGCTTCATCATGTTGGCCAGAGTGGTTTCAAACTCCTGACCTAAGTGATCTGCCCGCCTTGGCCTCCCAAAGTGCTGGGATTGTGGGTGTAAGCCACCAAATCTGGCAGAGAATGTGTATTTTTAGCCATCTTTTACGTGCTACTCATGGTGCCGGTCTAGGGACCAAATTTGGGAACCTTGGCCCAGAGGACTGCATAAGAGGGTGTGTAAGTTGTCTAGCAGCTGCTGGCTGTGCAGTAGGAACTCAGAAATGGCACTCAAATGTTTCTAAATATTGCTCCAAATATGCTGGATGGCATGATATTTGGAAAGGAAATTTGGGTTCTCAAAAAGTGTTTTCACTTCATTCTTTCGTGATTGTAATTTGGACTGTGGTTGCAAGGATTATCACTATGTGGGTTAATTGAGATGCTTTCCTTTTTTTCTTTTTTTTTCTTCTTTTCTTTTTAAAGACGGGGTTTCACCATGTTGGTCAGGCTGGTCTTGAACTCTCAACTTCAGGTGATCCGCCCGCCTTGGCTTCCAAAGTGCTTGGATTACAGGCGTGTGCCACCACGCCCGGCCCTTTTTTTTTTTTTTTTTTTTTAAAAGATGGGGTTTTACTATGATGGCCAGGCGGATCTTGAACTCCTGACCTCAGGTGATCCACCCACCTCGGCCTCCCAAAGTGCTAGGATTACAGGCATGAGCAGCCATGCCCGGCCTGAGATGCTTTCTTTAATGAAGGGGACAGAAGATGTCAGTGTCTTTCAAAAAGTCTGTAAATCTTGGATTCTCTTGAAAAAGCAGGTTCATTCTGACACATCGTGCAAGAAGTTTGCTGTCTAGGCTTTTTAGAATTGTAACTTGGGGGCTGGGTGTGGTGGCTCACGCCTGTAATCCCAGCACTTTGAGAGGCAGAGGCTGATGGATCACTGGAGGCTAGGAGTTGGAGACCAGCCTGGCCAATGTGGCGAAACTCCATCTCTACTAAAAATACAAAAATGAGCCAGGTGTGGTGGTGTGGGCCTGTAGTACCAACTACTAGGGAGGCCGAGGCACAAGAATTGCTTGAACCCAGGAGGCAGAGGTTGCAGTGAGCCGAGATTGTGCCACTACACTCCAGCCTGGGTGAGGAGTGTGACTCTTCTCAAAAAAAAAAAAAAATATTGTAAGTTTTAAAGGTTGAGGGAGTAATGTTGGTGGGTCCTAGTAGACTTGCACAGGGCCATTTGGGATGGACCACTGGTGTTAATGGAAGTTGCTTCTCCTCCCCCCCTCCTCCCTCCCTCCTGGAGGGAGGAGAAGATTTAATACTCTTTCATGTTTACAGTTCACAGTTCGAATAATTTTTCTCCAGTGGTAATTATCAACTTGTCCATTAAGTGTGCAGGGAGGTGTGTATGAGCCCAGATGGCTTTTGAATAGTTCCTGTGTGCCAGGCCTTGCGTTACTGATTTTATGCACTGTGTTTAGTTTTCATGGTAGTCCTGCAGGTCCTGTCACTGTTTCATTTTTTGCATTTTAGAAAACTAAGAGGAGTTCAGTGACCTGCCACAGGCCACACAGCCAGCAAGTGCCCCAGCTGGTATTTGCTGCCACCGGTGTCAAACTCAGAACTGCTTTATTTATATGACCTCATCTGCAGCTGTGCCAGGTGTGCCCATTACTTCACTGTATCCTCACCACAGCCCCGAGAGGTAGGCTGAGCAAGCTGGGGTTGGGAAGAGGCAAGCTTGGTCATGGGCACCCAGCCAGTGGCTGGCTGGACCTGAATTCAGTCCCACGCCTGTCTGATTTTGGAGCTTTATGAAATTGTTTCTATGACAACACCTCACCTCTCTGTCAGGCTAAGCTGCCTGGATGTGTACAACAGTGATCTAGGGCTACCCCAGCTGGCTTGACCCCAGGGAAGTTTGTGTAGGCTGGTAAGGGTTTTTGTGTTTGTAAAGCTCTGTTAAAATAGTTGGCCAAATTGCTCTTTGGGTGAAGGGGACATTTCTTTTTACTTTGTGATCCTGCAGCTCTGCATACTGGTATGGGTACTAAGGACTGAGAACCCTCTACTAATGCTATTGCTGGGAGCCTGAGGTGGGTGGATCACCTGAGGTCAGGAGATTGAGACCAGCCTGACCAACATGGTAAAACCCCATCACTACTAAAAACACAAAATCAGCTGGGTGTGGTGGCATGCCCCTATAGTCCTAGCTACTCAGGAGGCTGAGTCAGGAGAATTGCTTGAACTCAGGAGGCAGAAGTTGCAGTGAGCCAGGATCGCACCACTGCACTCTAGCCTGGGTAACAGTGTCTCACCAAAAACAAAAAGGGGGGGTGTCAAATTCATATGGAATTTGGTAGGTGTTTTTTTTTTTTTTTGAGATAAGAGTCTTGCTCTGTTGGCTGGAGTGCAGTGGCGCCATCTCAGCTCACTGCAACCTCCACCTCCCCAGGTTTAAGTGATTCTCCTGCCTCAGCCTTTCGAGTAGCTGGCACTAGAGGCGTGTGCCACCACACCCGGCTAATTTTTGTATTTTTAGTAAAGACGGCCAGGATGGTCTCAATCTCTTGACCTTGTGATCCACCTGCCTCGGTCTCCCAAAGTCCTGGGATTACAGGCATGAGCCATGGTGCCAGCTGGAGTTTGTAGTCTTAAAAAGTTACATGTAAAGTATCTCCTTCCCCATCAGGCAATTAACACCTGGGTTCTAGCCAATGGATATTTTCCCCTGGTCTTACAACGTCCAGGGTGGGAAGGCTCAGGTGTGAGCACTTTCCCAAGGTTTGAGCACTGCTTGCAGCTCCCCAGCCAAGGAATGGTAAACAGCTATGTGTTGGTGCCTGCCCTGCACTTGTGGGAGGCCCTGGAGGCTTGGACTTGAGTTTGTTTTGTGAACGCTTTAAGACTCTGACATGAATAAATCAATGTGAGCAAAAAGTTGTACTAAGAGCCCCACCTCCCACCAAAAAGAAGTCCTCACAATAAAAGGATATTGACAGTTTACAACAGTCACTTGTTTTTTCCCCCCCAAAAGCAAATCCTCCATGTGTGCCTTTTTGATACCTCGGAGCTGTCTTGGTATATAATGACTACACTATGGATGACAAAATTTGGGAAACATCTGATTGGAGAAAGAATTTGTCACTTTATGAGAGGCAGCTGGGAGATGTGGAAGTGTAGGTATTTCAAGGACAGTTTTATGACTGAGGCCAGTGTCAACCTGAAAAATGCAGAACATATGATCTAGAGGCGAATAATGGGTATAAATGAAATGCCACCAAGAACTTAGTCTAATTGAGAAGACAAAGTTAATATTTATGAGACAGAAGCTAGCAGTTTGTTGAGCCATGATTCTGATTCTTTGTCGGGTTGAAGAATGGAGGAAGAATCTGCAAGAGTCAGGGAGGGCATCAGGAGAAGATAGGATTTGAGCCGAACCTTGAAGAACAAGGAACAGTATCTCTAAGTGGAAGGCAGATGGGAAGGCATTTTGGATCTCAGGAGCAGCAGGAGTTAAAGCTTGAGATGGCATGGTGTAGGTGCCATGAGTGTGTGCAGGGTCTTGCAGCCAGCACCGGGTGGATGCCTGCTGGGAGCAGTGAGCACCCAGGTGGCTTGGGGTTTGGTTTTCTGGGTAGTAGGGAGCAGGGTAGTTCTTGAGGAGTGAGTGCTACTTCAAGTGTTGGGGAAGGGGGCCCCTGGCAGTGGCCTGTGGAGTAATCTCTGTGGGTGGTGGCCTGTCCCAGACTGGGTTTCTGAGACTGGCTAGATAGCAGTTCTACAGATGGAGGGTAAAGAGAAGCCAGAGTTGAGTTCTATTTGGGGAGAAAAAGGAGCTTCAACTCTGGCTGGGAAGTTTGGATTTGACACTGTGGGAGCCTGCAAATAATGTGGCCTAGAAAGCTAAAAAAAAATGCCCATGATGGGGCCCCACCCTAGACCAATCAAAGGGAAAGCCAGTAATTTTTAGAAGTGTCCCCAGACAATTCTCATAGTCTGTGTGGGTTGAGAAGCTGAGCTATGTGCTCAGAGGAGCCTCTGGGAGAGTCAGGGATTGGAAAGGGAGAATTAGAGCCATATGAAGGCTTTGAAGTAATGTGGTGTGGGGACTGGGTTCCTGAGCTGTTGTAGAATGACTGTGGATGGGCTTGTGGAATCAGGGCTGGAGGGGAACTGGCAGGAATGATCACCCTAGCTGAAGTATGCCTGTAAGCTACCTTGGAAAAGAAGGACAGCTTAGCTGAAAGTTTAAACAAGAGATGGGCAGAAGAGACTGTGATCCACCGATTTAGCAAGCCTCCTTTCAACCTGCATTTTAGCCACACAGCAGGCACAGCAGGTTCTTATCTGTTCTGTCATGATTACTAGCCAAGTTCCTCCCCACACCCTAAATTGTAATGACTGCAGCAGATAGTACTTGTAAAATTTTAAATTACATTTCTTTAATTTTACTAAAGATAGTTATAACGTAGAGTTACTAATTTGGATAGATTCTTATTAGTCAAAGTCCAGAAGTGAGGTTTTACATAGCGCAGTTAATGCACGTCACAATATCTTTGTAATATACGGTATTTCAGTCAAAAAATGAGTTTATAGTCCACTTCATTTATTCTTAATGCTTATTGAGCACATATATATTATGTGCTATTGGCTGAGAACACATGAGTGAATAAAATGTAAGGTCCTCTTTTCAAAATAGTTTTTCATCTGCAGATGGTGGCTCTTGCCTCTGTAACAAGTAATATTAGCTTTGGGAAATAGCTGGGGGAGGGAAGTTTAGAAAGTGGGGTCAACCACTGGGAATGGAACCTGGGAACCAGAGAAGGTTTTGAGAAAATAGTAAGTCAAGTCTTGAAGGAAAAGTGGGAGTTCTCGGGGACAGAGATGAGAGGATCCTTGGCCGAGGGAGCTGCATTATGCAGAGGGCTGAGCTGAGCAAGGAAGGCACAGAGGAGGAAGAGCTGGACATATGGCTGAGGCTCAGCTGCCTGCTGACCAGGCCATCCAGGCAGGATAGGCAAGAGCTTGGTGAAGTTGGACTCATGGGCTGTGGTTTTCACATAGCCTTTTGGTGGTGAGTGGGCGGGGCTGTGGGCCTTCCACCCCACCTGTAATCAGAGCATCTCTGCACTGGTGAAAGTGAGGAGCTAAAAAGAGCCCACTTGACAGGTGTCTGCTGTGGAAGAACAACCAAAGTTATTTGGAGCTGTGGTGAGCAAGCTGGTACCCTGAAGGTGGCTGGAAAGGAGAGATTGGGGGCTTCTTCTAGAGGACCTGAAGAGCCCTCATTTTTTCTGTTTTCATCTCCATGAGATGTGATTAAACAGTCCCTTGGGAATAGAACTCCTTTCAGTTAAGCAGCTCTCTTTTCCAGAAATCGCTGGATAATTTTATGATCATGTGGTAAAAGTAAAGGACCTTGCATTAACTTGGCATGAATGTCAGAGAGCTGCTGTGTGCTAGGCTCTGTGCTGGGCACCCAGGAAATGGTCCTCACCCTTGACTGCTCAGTCTGGACTAGAAAAGTGGTCCTTGGGTGGATTGAGCTCACAGAAGTGTTTTGTTTGTGCCTCTTTCTAAACATTAAAATTGGTTGTTCTGTCAGTTTTCTATGGCTGCTGTGACAAATTGCCACCAATGCAGTGGCTTAAAACAACACGGTTGTATAGGCAGGAAGTCCAACACAGGTCTTGCTCTTCAGTGGGCTGAGATCGTGGTGTCGTTTGGGCTGGCTCCTGGTGGTGGCTCTAGAGGAGAACCCGTTTCCCTGCCTTTCTGGCTTCTTGAGGCCTTCTGTGTTCCTCGGCTCGTGCTCCTTCCATTTTTAAAGCCAGCCGTGGCTTTCCAGTCTTTCCCACACGGTTTCTCTCTGACCCTGACTCTTCTGCCTCCCATTTCACTTTTAAGGATCCTTGTGATTACATTGGGCATACTGAATAATCCAGGATTCTCTTTTTTAAAGTCGGCTGATTCGAAACTTAAAATCTTTTTTTTTTTTTTTTGAGATGGAGTCTCGCTCTCTCACCCAGGCTGGAGTGCAGTGGCACCGTCTTGGCTCATGGCAACCTCCACCTCCCGGGTTCAAGGGATTCTCGTGCCTCAGCCTCCTGAGTAGCTGGGATTACAGGTGTGTGCTACTGTGCCCAGCTAATTTTTGTATTTTTAGTAGAGACGGGGTTTTACCATGTAGGCTAGGCTGGTCTCGAACTGCTGACCTCAACTGATCTGCCTGTTTCGGCCTGCCAAAGTGCTGGGATTACAGGTGTGAACCCCTGAGCCCTGCCTAGAAACTTAAATTCCAACTGCTACCTTAATTCTCCTTTGCCACAAAACCTAACATGTTTACAGGTTCTGAGATTAAGATGTGGGTATCTTTGGGAGGCCACTCTTTGCTGTCATAGTTGCCAACATGAAAATCAGGAGATCTTACATAGCCTCTCAGTCTTGTAGCTTCATTGACAAATCAGAACACTTGGCAGCCTGGGGCCTGTACTGTTGCCTGGCAACAGTGGGTCAGAGCCAGTGTCTCTAGTTGGGGCTTGTGGGTGCCAGTTTTCCACAGTCCTCCGCCCTCCCCATGGTGCCTGCTCATTTCTCCTGGTTGTTTGGTCCCTGCTCTGGTGACACAGGGGCTTACACAGAGTCCAGTCAAGGCAGAATCCCCAATGCAGGGTGGCTGTGTTTGTCTGCCTCTCTGTTCATGCCCTGCTCTTTGTCCCCCTACACCTCCACCCCCACTTACTGCCTCAATACCCTTTTCCCAAAGCCTCTTCTGCCTCTGACTGGCACACACTGTCTCTCCTTCCCTTTATGCCTTCCTCCCCCTGACCCCCAGGGCTCTACATTCCACAGCATCTCTGGTGCTATTTTAGGTGGGATCGTTTGTGCCATGATTCTTTGTCTCTTGTCCCCTCCTTTTCTGGCACCCAGCACTAGTATATTCTGATGCCTTCCCTTTTATGTCTTGCATTGGTGTTTGCAAAAAACAAGTCTTTATAATGTACCTTTAGAGCAATATCTGTTAAAGCCCAGGATCACACAAGAATGTAGTTGAACATCTGCGTGCTCTGCACTCTCCTAGACATTGGGAATGCCATGGGGACTCCTCACCTGCCTCCCCCATAGATCTAGTTCTAGAAGAGGGCTAGGGGAAAGAGGTGGATAGGCAATCACAGTGTCAGCCTCTTACTGCATCTGGAGAGGCAGGATCTTGCTTCTTCAGCCCCCAAGCCTGGAGGTGAGCTGCGTTTGCATTATGTTGGTTGGGATTGTTTGTGGGGCTCTGTTAAAAGCATTTCAGTGGAAAACCCCAGAGTTTGCAGACATCACCTGGACCCCCAGCATTTTTAGTAGAGATAGGGTTTCACCACGTTGACCAGGCTGGTTTCAAACTCCTGACCTCAGGTGATCTGCCACCTTGGCCTCCCAAAGTGCTGAGATTACAGGCGTGAGCCACTGTGCCTGGCCAGGTAGTTGAATTCTGAGCAGGCAACTTGGAGGCCTGGTTATCATAGGTTGAGTATCCCTTGTCTGAACTGCTTGGGACTGGAAATGTTTTGGATTTTGGAGTGTTTGCATATGCATAATGAGATATCCTGGGGATGGAACCAGAGTCAAAACATGAAATTCATTTATGTTTTGTATATACCCTGCACAGCTTGAAGATAATTTTTTTTTTTTGAGACGGAGTCTCACTCTGTTGCCAGGCTGGAGTGCAGTGGCGCAATCTTGGCTCGCTGCAACCTCTGCCTCCCGGGTTCAAGCAATTCCCCTGTCTCAGCCTCCCAAGTAGCTGGGACTACAGGCTCATGCCACCATGCCCTGCTAAGTTTTTTTTTTTTTGAAGATAATTTTATGTAACATTTTAAGTAAGTTTATGTACAAAACAAAGGTTTGATTGCATTCTGATTGTGACCTGTTGCATGAAGTCAGGTGTGGAGTTTTCCACTTGTGGCATCATGTTGCTGCTCAAGAAGTTTCTGATTTTGGAACATTTTGGATTTTGAATTTTCACATTAGGGATACTCAACCTGTATTGATTTGTAATGTGAGAGATTAGGCCACACAGTTCTCTGCACTGCTGTTCTCTGCACTGCAGCTCCCTGCACTCTCTGAACTGGGGCTCTGATTATTTTCTGTGAGGCCTTTAGTGTGCCTTCGGTGGAGGGGCCTACACTGAGTGAGTCTGCACTGTTGGGCTCAGGGTGGAACATGACTGGTAGACCACCAGAGTTAGACAGCTTAAGGGCAGCCGTTATCTACAGAGTGTATTAATATGTTAAAGATCTTTGGAAATGTACTTCAAAACAAAATGAAACATTTCATTATGGAGGATTTTAAACAGAAAAATAATTTAGTGAACACCCGTCACTGAGCTTCAACAGTTTTAATTCTAGGCTCCCTATACCTCGGATGATTTTAAAGCAAATCCTAGGCTTCACTTTATTGGCAAATGCTTCAATATATATCTCTCTAACAAAGAGTGACCTCTTTATGAACTTAATTTTAAGTAAAGAATGACCACCAGCCCTCCTAATTCTGATTCTCATATTTCTGTGTTTGAAGCTGATTTTTTTCAGTTGTGGAATAATTATATTTACACAAGCTTGACTGATTTATTAATTGATTGACTGAGACAGGGTCTCACTTTGGCACCCAGGCTGGAGTACAGTGGCATGATCTCTGCTCACTGCAACCCTTGCCTCCTGGGCTCAAGCCACCCTTCCACCTCAGCCTCCTAAGTAGCTGGGGCTACAGGTGTGTGTCACCATTGCTGGCTAATTTTTTGTATTTTTTGTAGAGATGGGGTTTCACCATGTTGCCCAGCTCCAGGCTGGTCTTGAACTCCTGAGTGCAAGAGATCTGCCTGCCTGGCCTCCCAAAGTGCTGGGATTGTGGGCGTGAGCCACCACGCTAAGGATTTAAAAGTAAACAATTCTGTGGCACGTGGTACATTTATAGTGTTGTGCAACCATCACCACTATCTAGTTTCAGAACTTTTTCATCACTCCAAAATAAAATCCACACTTATTAGGTAGTCACTCCTCAATTTCCCCAGCCCCTGGTATCCATTAACCTTCTCTGTCTCTATGGGGTTTGCCCATTCTGGACATTTCATATAAATGCAGTTATACTATATCTGACTTTTCTGTATTGGCTTCCTTCACCTAGCATGTTTTCCAAGGTCATCCGTGTTTTAGTATCTATCTGCACTTAATTTCTTTTTATGACCAATAATATTCCATTGTATGTATATACCACAGTTTATTTACTGGTGGACACTCAGGTTGTTTCCACCTTTGACTATTGTGAATAGTTGCTTTTCTTTTCTTTCTTTCTTTTTTTTTTTGAGACAGGGTCTCACTCTGCCACCCAGGCAAGAATGCAGTGGTGTGACCATGGCTCACTGCAGCCTTGACTTCCTTGGGTCAGATGATCCTCTCACCTCAGCCTCCTGTGTAGCTGGGGCTGCAGGCCTGGCTAATTGTTATATTTTTGGAGAGACAGTGTTTCAGTGTTGCCTAGGCTGGTCTCAAACTTTCAGGTTCAGGTGATCCCCGTGCCTCAGCCTACCACAATGCTGGGATTATAGGTGTGAGCCACTGTGCCCAGCCAATAGTTGCCATTTTAATTTAACTTGTCATTGCTTAATTTGAAATGTGGTGATGTGCTGCCTGGATCAAAAAGAAAATGTCACATGAGAGGGAAAGAGAGTGATTTGCTCTTGACTGTATTTATTGTAATAAACACATTTTGAAAGAACTTATAACAGTCAGTCATAGTGGCTCATACATGTAATCCCAGCACTTTGGGAGGCTGAGGCAGGATCAGTTGAGGTTGGGAGTTTGAGAGCAGCCTTGCCAACATAGTGAAAACCGTGTCTCCACTAAAAATACAAAAATTAGCCAGGTGTGTTAGTGTATCCCTATGGTCCCAGCTACTTGGGAGGCTGAGGCAGGAGAATCACCTGAACCAGGAGGCAGAGGTAGCAGTGAGCCAGTGACCAAAGAATGTGCCACTGTACTCCATCCTAGGTGACAGCAAGACTCTTGTCAGAAAGAGAGAGAGAGAGAGAGAGAGAGAGAGAGAACTTACAACTGAAGTATAATAAATATAACAGAGCTCATGCCTGTAATCCCAGCACTTTGAGAGGCCAAAGTGGGTGGATCACTTGAGGTCAGGAGTTCGAGACCAGCCTAGCCAACCTGGTGAAACCCCGTCTCTACTAAAAATTAAAAAATTAACTGGGCGTGGTGGTGCACGCTTGTAATCTCAGTTAGGAGGCTAAGGCAGGAGAATCCCTTGAACCCAGGAGGCGGAGGCTGCAGTGACCTGAGATCCCACCACTGCATTCCAGCCTGGGCGACAGAGTGAGACTGTCTCAAAAAAATAAACATAACAGAAACTGTACTGCATATGATGTTAGTACATAAGGGACTCAGAGGCCTCTTCTGATTGTTTCTGGTGACCATTAAGCTTGCTTAACAGACTGCTAGTCTGATGGGCAAACCCCAAACTTCTTGTTCTTGAGAGGGCACTGCTGCAGATGTGAGGATGAGCAGTGGCCTTTCTGAGCACTGGAATGGAGGTGGGTGATCAGCAGCCTCTGGGACTTTGCCCTACTCTTGAGTTACAGGGACAGATTTCTGTTTTCATGAGAGTCATTGACAGAGGAGCTTGTTTTCCTGGATAGCAAGTCAGTGCCTTTATTAACCTCAGTGACACAGGAAAAGAGTCTATGCCTTTGTCTTATGTTTGCATTGTTCTGATGGCATCGTTGTCAGTATGGAAGATGAAGTGGATTTGGTAGTGTGTTTCATGTGCTGGGCAGTGGTTCCAGTTAAGAGTATGTTTCTAGCTAAGAGTTAGAGAGCAGCCCCTAATCAGTAGCCAAGTACCGACTGGTGGGTACCCTTCTCAAGGGCTACTTCTGTGGAACTGTGCTTTGAGAGATGCAGTAAGAAGTGGCCTTTGCCATGTCTTTGGTGGTCATGGTCACAGCATTGGGGAGCATACTCCGCTGCATCATGGTGTATGTCCTCTTGTGGAGGGTGCAAGGGAGGCATTTATTTCAGGCCCAGGACAAGGAGAATCATCTCTAGTGAATCTGGTTTGTTTTTTTATCTTGCGGACAGTGGGAATTCTCTGGCTACCAGGAAGCTCAGTTCAGAGCCATCATTTCCCAGCTGTAGTGTGACCTGCACTTTGGGTTCTAACCTGGTCTTCTGGCTCAACTCCTCCACCCCCTGTTTCCTTATTTATTGCTTGAGTTTCTTCATTTACTTGGTTTTTTTTTTTTCTTTTTCTTTTCTTTCTTCTCTGGATTTCTTTAAGCCAGTGATTCTCAACTTTGACTGTACTTTAATCAGCATCCTCTGGGGAGAGGTTTTATTTTTAAGTGCCAGTACTTGGCCCCCACCCCTTCTGTTTGCTTGATTGGATTGATTTTTTTTTTTTTGAGACAGAGTCTTGCTCTGTTGCCTGGCTGGAGTGTGGTGGCTCACTCATAGCTCACTGCATCCTCCAGCTCCTGGGCTCAAACAGTCCTCCCTCCTCAGCCTCCTGAGTAGTAGGGATTACAGGCATGTTCAACCACATGTGGCTAATCATTTATTTATTTGTAGAGACAGAATCTCATTTTGTTGCTCAGGCTGATCTTGAACTCCTAGTTTTAAGCAATCCTTTTGTCTCAGCCTCCCAAATTGTTGGTGTTACAGATCTGAGCCACCATATGCAATCCCTCCTGTTTTCATTGCTCTGGGATGGGGCCTGAGCAAAAATGTTTCCAGAGTTCTTCAAAAACTGGATATGATGGCCTACACCCATTATGCCAGCTACTCAGGAGGCTGAGATGGGAGAATTGCTTGAGCGCAGAAGTTTGAGACCAGCCTGGGCTACACAGCAGGACTCTGTCTCAAAAAAAAAAAAAAAAAAAAAAATGTTCCTTAAAGGTTTGAATGTGTGGCCTGGTTTGAGAACTACTGCTTTAGGCCATTTCATGTCTTGTGAGCATCAGGACAGGGATAAGTAATCAAAAGATGGAGTCTGGGAGGATAGTGGAACCAAAGGCCAGTGGTATGAGCTCAGAGAAGCCTTGTAAAGGGGGATTACATAGCTTCCAGTGGTTTTCGGCTGGTGGCACCCATTGGGAAAGCTCTGAGGGCCTCCTCTCCTTATCTAGAACCACAGGAGAGAGGCTCAACTCCTGGTCCAGGGTGGGTAGGAGCAACTTAAAATTTAGCTGTGAAGTCCATGGGCCTGTCTAATGGTGGCTCAGCTTTGTCACAGGATCTTCTGGGCCTTTCAGGACCCAAGTCCCACACTTGGAGGCTGATTTATGCTTAATACCATTTGCTGCATAATGTGAAATGTTTCTTTAAACAAACCAAACCCTAATTTTTTCCTACCCTCTCCAAAAAAAAAATAAATAAATAAAACAAAAAACCCCCTAGATTTTCCATTAGCTATTTTGTCTTTGAACAGTAATCTTGCTTTTCCTCCCTTCTTCACCCTCTGATAATCAGTAGTTTCCAAAGACTGTGTAAAAGTCTGGTCTACCAAAACAGGCTATATGCAACATGGTGTTTGCAGGGTGCATTTATTTTTCGTACCAGGTCCCATGGAGATTGTTTAGGATGCCTGTTTTAATGGTCATCAGAGAAAATTTGGAAAGTATGCCTAAGTAGGAAGGACCAAACTAGAACCTGACCTGTAGCCTTAGAACCTAGTTCATATTTTGATTTATTTTCTCTTTTTTTTTTTTTTTGTGACATGTGGGTCTCACTCTGTCGCTCAGGCTGGAGTGCAATGATGCAATCTTGGCTCATTGCAACCGCTGCCTCTTAGGTTCAAGTGATTCTCCTGCCTCCACCTCCCAAGTAGGTGAAACTATAGGCACGTGACACCATGCCCGGCTAATTTTTGTATTTTTAGTAGAGACAGGGTTTTGGCATGTTGACCAGGCTCTTCTCTAACTCCTGACCTCAGATGATCCGCCTGCCTTGGCCTCCCAAAGTTCTGGGATTACAGGTGAGCTACCATGCCCGGCCTGGTTTATTTTCTCTAAGTAGATTGTGTTTGTTTAGTACTCAGGGGTCTTTATGGTCTCTATAACCATCATGGGATGGCTCAGAGCTTTCCCTTGACTAGCTATGCTGGGAAGAGATCAGCTGCTCATTGTGATTTGTTTTCTATTCAAGGAAACTTTTGGTCCCATTCTCCCATGCTCCAGGTGGTAGGTGTCTGCAGCCCGTCAGAGGCTTTGGGAGGCCAAGATGGAGCTGTTTGGTAGGGGAGAGGCTTTGTTGGACTGATAGGGTGAGTTGTTGTTGTTGTTGTTGTTTTGAGACTGAGTCTGGCTCTGTTGCCTGGAGTGCAGTGGCATGATCTTGGCTCACTGCAACCTCTGCCTCCCAGGTTCAAGCAATTCTCCTGCCTCAGCCTCCTGACTAGTTGGGATTACAGGCGCCCGCCACTGCACCTGGCTAATTTTTGTATTTTTAGTAGAGACAGGTTTTCGCCATGTTGGCCAGGCTGGTCTCAAACTCCTGACCTCAGGTGATCTGTCCGCCTTGGCCTCCCAGAGTGCTGAGATTACAGACATGAGCCACTAACTGGCGTGTTAACCAGTTAGATGTGGGTGAGGGAAGAGGAATAAACACTGACTCAGGTGACTGTGGGTGCTGGTGCTGGTTCTGATGCTGAGACAGAGTGTGGAGAGAAACTGGCCAGTGGGGAAGATGATTTCAGGGCCAAATAATGGGACTGAATACTGCTAGCCCTGTGTGCACTTCGGAGGCTTCCACAATGGGGCAGAGACACTTAATGCTCTCTGGGCTTCAGTCTCCCCTACATGAGAGAGTGGAACTAAATGGTCGACAGGTCCTTCCCAATTCCAGCGTGCTTTGATTCTGTCTTTTAAGACTCTCCTATTGGGTGAGAGTTGCATTCCTGCTGGCAGCTCTTTGGTTATTTCTGAGTGTGTTCTCTCTTTGGTGACATTGGGTTGGGTTGACAATGGGAAATTGGCAGTGGGTGTTAGCATATTCTTTCCACACAGTTTATTGCCTCTCTTTTTCAGGAATTTTCAGAAGGGAAAACAGGCCAATTCCTCAGGAAATGTGTTTGCCTGAGTCTTAGCAGCTAACTGTGATTTAACTTAGAGAGCCAGTCTAGGCTGTGGGTCAGACAGGTCACTTCAAGGTGACCCATGGCATGCCAGTGTATAGTAATTTTGTTCTGGGTACCCTTGGCATTGACGCTGCATGTAGACAGCGTGGTTTGTGCGTCCCTGTGAGCAGGGTTCCCACAAGGGAAGGGTCCCTGGATCCCTGCCCAGTGGTGTTGGGACCACCTGACTGGTGGCAGAGCCAACCCCAGTCTTCCCACAGGACTGCAGCCACAGGGTGGGACTGCTGTGTCAGTGAGTCTAGATGAGGGCCTGCCATGTATGTGGCTCAGTACACGTTGGAAGTCTGCATGTGTGAGCCACATCATATTAACAACTGGTGGATATTAGGGAAATCCATTCAATAGAAATTTAAAGGCTACTGTGAAGGAATTTTTTTTTCCTTTTGGAAGAAAAAAATCAGTTTAGAATTTGGAACAGAGAAACAAATGTTACCTGCCTTAAAAGAAAAAAATTCATACTATAACATAGTGGCTGCTGAATCTAGATCTTGGAAATTTGTCATTTTTGAAAACCGCCCTGTAAGACTCATGGAAATACAATTTGAAATCCAATAGCTTCAGATTTTTCTCCTTTGGTAGGTGATAGGGAAACATGGTTTTGCTGCTGTTTTCATCAAATGTGAGAGCTGTAGCTCATTGATCTGTCATCTTTTGAGTGTTGGGTCTTTTCAGAGGGAAATTCCCTTACTGACCAATCTCTTCCCTTTAGAGGGTCAAAACTTTTCAACTTTACTTACAGCTTTTGTGTTTTTCTCTTTTACACTCTCCGTGTTCCCTGCTTAAATGAAGGCCACACTTGACTGGTTTCAGGGAAAAGGCCAAGGGTGTCTGGAGCAAGGTGGATGGGACTTTGTTCACAGATGGGCCTTCAGAGAGGGACCCCTCCCTCCTAAATGCCCAGAGGCAGAGGTTGACTTCATCATGGACATTACACCTTCCTGCTTTGGCCTGTGGCCTTTTTTCACTTGCTTTTCCTCATTTTGCAATGGCCCCATCTCGGCTCACTGCAACCTCTGCCTCTGGGTTCAAACGATACTCCTGCTTCAGCTTCCCGAGTAGCTGGAATTACAGGTGTGAATCACTGTGCCTCACCTCTTTTTTTTTTTTTAATGAGAATATAACTCTTTTTTTTTAAATGAAGTGCTCTTTTGAATAGGCAATATAGTCACTTTTCTAAAATAAGATATTAAAATACAGTTTAAGAAATTTTGCCATTTTGTCTCTCACTCCTGATCTTGTCTTCTCTGTCCTCCCTCCTCCCTGATAACTACCTGTAGTAGTTTGAGTATCTTTCCAGTTTTTCTTTTTTCCTTTTTTTCTTTTTTAACCAGGCTGGAGTATACAGTGAGTGGCATGATCTTGGCTCACTGCAACCTCCGCCTCCCAGGTTCAAGCGTTTCTCCTGCCTCAGCCTCCTGAGTAGCTGGGATTGCAGGCATGTGCCACCATGCCCAGCTAATTCTTGTAGTTTTAGTGGAGATGGGTTTTCACCGTGTTGGCCAGGATGGTCTTGATCTCTTGACCGCGTGATCCACCCGCCTCAGCCTCCCAAAGTGCTGGGATTACGGGCATGAGCCATCGTGCTTGGCCCTCTTCTAATTTTTCTTAATGCAAGTACAACAAACATAAATTGTATATTATTATTTCTTCCTTTTTGGTAAATGAAAGATAGCTTTCTGTGTATACTGTTTTTCACCTTATGCTTATTATTATTATTTTTTTTACTTATCCTAGAGATTTTTCTGTATCAGTGCAGGGAGAATCCTTGCCATTCTCCCTTTCAGCTGTGTTGTATTATGAAGTTGTCCCTATTTGAATGCTCACCCCTGAGGAAGAGGGCCTGGCTGCTTCCAGCTTGCCGTTTCATGACATGCCGGCAATAGTTGTCTAACCTGCGCGTCATTTCCCACATTGCAGTGGTCCTGCAGGGTGGCATCCTGCAAGGACATTACTGAGTGGAAGGGGAAACACACTTGTAATTTTGACAGCTTTTGCCCAGTTGCCCTCTACAGGGGTTGTCCCATGCTGCACTCCTACCAGCCGTGTTGATGCCCGATTCCCTACGGCCTTGCCAACAGAAAGTTTAGTCAAATGCTTGGAGGTTTGCCAGCCTGACCATTGTCAATAATATCTCAGTATGGTTTTAATTTGTATTTTTCTGAAGTGGAACTGATGATGTTGTCATGTGTTTAAGGACCATTTATAGTTTTCTGTTCTTTGATTTTTCTCTTGGGTTATTTTTTTTTTTCTCAATTTCCATGAGCTGTTTTTTATATTTTTGGAAGGTTAGTTCATTGTCTTATGAGTTATAAATTTTTTCCAGGCTAGGAATTATTCTGATCTAGGCAGAGTCTTTAAATAATTCCATTCCTCCCCTTCCCTCTGCCCCATCTCCTTGGGTTTCAAGATTTGGACAGTGGCTTTGGAACAGAGCCTGGCCCCTATTGGGACAGAATTACACCTTTGGCTTCCTTCCAGGATTTAAGTTAATTGGCATGAGACACATTTCCGGTATGAACTTATGGTAGTGTGAATGTGTTTGAGTTGTATCAGGCTGGGCTACATGATGTGAGAACAGCCAGCCCCTCTCACCTCAGTGGCCTAACAGCAGAGGCTCATTTCTTTTTCATGCTGCATGTCCAGTGTACGTGGTCAGGAGACTTGACTCATCATAGTCATTCATGATCCCAGGATGATGGTGGCACAAGCTTTCTTTTTTTGTTTAATTTTGTTTTGTTAACAGTTTTATTGGCTGGGCTCACTGGCTTATGCCTGTAATCCCAGCACTTTGGGAGGCCGAGGCGGGTGGATCACTTGAGGTCAGGAGTTGGAGACCAGCCTGGCCAACATGGTTAAACCCCATCTCTACTAAAAATACAAAAATTAGCCCAGCGTGGTGGCATGTGCCTATAGTCCCAGCTACTTGGGAGGCTGAGGCAGGAGAATCACTTGAACCTGGGAGGTGGAGGTTGCAGTGAGCCGAGGTCTCGCCACTGCACTCCAGCCTGTGTGACAGAAAGAGACTCCATCTCAAAAACAAACAAAAAAGGGGCCAGGGGTGGTGGCTCCTGCTTGTAATCCCAGCACTTTGGGAGGCCGAGGTGGGTGGATCATGAGACCAGTCTGACCAACGTGGAGAAACCCTGTCTCTACTAAAAATACAAAATTAGCCGAGTGTGGAGCATGCTTATAATCCCAGCTACTCAGGAGGCTGAGGCAGGAGAATCACTCAAACCCGGAGGTGGAGGTTGCGGTGAGCTGAGATGGTGTCATTGCACTCCAGCCTGGGCAACAAGAGTGAAACTCCATCTCAAAAAACAACAAAAAAAAAACCAAGTTTTTTTGGGAGGGATGGAGTCTTGCTCCATTTCCAGGTGCCAGGCTGGAGGGCAGTGGCATGATCTTAGCTCACTGCAACCTCTGCCTCCTGGATTCAAGCAATTATCCTGCCTCAGCCTCCTGAGTAGCTGGGACTATAGGTGCATGCCACCATGCCCAGCTAATTTTTGTATTTTTAGTAGAGATGGGGTTTCACCATGTTGGCCAGGATGGTCTCGATCTCTTGACCTTGTGATCTGCCTGCCTCGGCCTCCCAAAGTGCTGGGATTACAGGTGTGAGCCAACACACCTGGCAAAAAAAAAACAAGTTTTATTGATATATAATTTATTTGCTATGCAATAAAGTTCGCCATAAGCGTAGTCTTCTTTTAGAAGACTTTATTACCACCAAAAACCACCCTGTACCCATTAAGCAATCATTTTCCCTCCCAGTCCCTGGCAACCATCAGTCTGCTTTCTGTATCTATGGATTTGCCTGCTCTGGACATTCCACATAAATGGAGTCATACAGTATGTGGGCTTTTGTGTTTGGCTTTTTGCATTCAGTGTAATGTTGTCAAGGTTCATCCATGTAGTAGAACGGACCAGAACTTCCAAAAGGAAGGCTGAATAATATTCCATTGTGTAGATAGGTCACATGTTATTTAAACATTCATCA
>CAUYLG010032172.1:0-15403 GCA_963573385.1 Cacajao melanocephalus
GCCCCGCCCACAGTGCAGACAGGCCCATCCACAGTGCACAGACAGCCCCACCCAGTGCAGACAGCCCCGCCCACAGTGCGGACAGCCCCGCCCACAGTGCAGACAGCCCTGCCCATAGTGCACAGGCAGCCCCGCCCACAGTGCAGCCAGCCCCGCCCATAGTGCACAGATAGCCCCACCCAGTGCAGACAGCCCCGCCCACAGTGCAGACAGCCCCGCCCACAGTGCAGACAGGCCCATCCACAGTGCACAGACAGCCCCACCCAGTGCAGACAGCCCCGCCCACAGTGCGGACAGCCCCGCCCATAGTGCAGACAGCCCCGCCCATAGTGCACAGACAGCCCCGCCCACAGTGCGGACAGCCCTGCCCATAGTGCATAGACAGCCCTGCCCACAGTACAGACAGCCCTGCCCATGGTGCACAGACAGCCTTGCCCTTGCCCTAGAAAGAACCATCCAGCCCAGTGTCCCCTAGTGACACAGCTGAGAGGGCCTGGCCAAAGCTGGCCGCAAGAGTGCGGGCATCTGAGACCATCTGGTTGATTTGACACAAAGTTTTTCAATTTCGGTGAAGTCATTTTATGTGTTTTTCTTCTGTTGCTCATGTCCTTTATTTTCAGTTGACCTGAACATTTGAGCTACTGCAGACCAGAGAGATTTTTTCATTGTCGTAAGGATACAGGGAAAAAAACCAAGGTGTTTTTCATACTGTCTTGCAGCCAACGCAACACTTCTGACGTTGATGTGTGTGGGTTTCTCCCCACCAGCAAGCGGCTCTGCAGCTGAAAGCAGCTGGGTGTCCTCTGATTCAGCTCCATACTGACACTGTTCACCTGGGGTGAGCCTCAGATCCCACAGTGAGGGCTCAGTCCCACAAGACAGCCCCGCTTCCTTTGGATGCCAATGGCGAGTCCAGGCTGTGGTCTGGGCCTCTGACCAACCCACTACTTGCACCTTGGTCTTCATGCTGAAGCTATCTAGGGTTCCTGTTGGAAATAGATGCTTGGTGCTGCAAAGAAAAATTAACACTGAGCCAAAGGATCTTCCAGCAATACAATTTTTACTTCCTGGAGTGCAGGAAGGGTACCCTCACTAGCCACCATGTCATGAGAGTGCAATAAGCAAAGGAAAACACACAAATTTATCCCTTACACATTTGGAGTCGTCCTTACTGCTGTGTCTGATCTCCGTTGGCTGGAGTTAGACCTCACCGGCTAAACTAAAACCCGATTGGCTAACAACTTAAAACTTTTCTAAACAGGTAAAAGCAGTGGAGAGCTGGGACATGCCTGTGAGCACGTCCAGCACAGATATCTTGGTTAAAGTACAAGGACATAGAATGTACTATGTGCCTGTAAGCATGGCATGTCTAACAGCTATGTAGGATAGGGCTTCACAAAGTTATTAGCACACTTATTCTTTAACAAGAAAGGAAACATTAAGGAGGAACTTCTCTACCTCCCCCAGTGCCCCGAGCCAGGTGTTCTCCTGCCATGCTGGGAGCTGGGCTTGTGCCTTCTTGTCTCTGTCCTCAGTCCCACCTACTGTGTCTCAGGAGGGTGCTCAGGGGGTTTGGGGGAACCAAGGGCCCCCACCCTACTCATGGCCTCCTACCAGGGCTTGTGGTGAGTCTGGGCTCAGGGGCTCCCGTGGGTCAGGCCTGCGAGGTAACAGCAGGTACTTCTGTGCACGTGGCCAGCGGTTGACAAAGGAGGGAGCTCTTGTCCGTAGAATGGAGACAAGTGAATAAGCATTTCTAATTGGAATGTTCCTTCTACCCAAGTGGCTCTTTAAGTAGCTGGCTTGTGGGGAGAAAGAGGTGGAATCTGCATGGAATTTGCAAATATTCATGCTCCTTCAGCTCTGAGAGCTTTCTTCTCTCTTAATAACGGAAATTTGTTCTCGCTTTAGGAGTGGCACAGACGGAATCCGCGTGGCCGACGTGAGCCTTTATTTAGAATAATTCCAGATAAACAGCTCTATGACCTGGTAAGTGCCTGTGCTTGAAACATCTCAACCTCACTCTGTTTTGGAAAAACTGTTTCCCAGCTTGGGTTGTGGTGGACGTCTGTGGGATGTCTCCCTCCCACTGTCCCTGTCCTCAACCCCCACTGCCCTCGCTCATCCACGGTGGGCAGGAGATGAGATGACTTTCCTGCCTGCAGGTCTCAGGGTTACAGGCCTGGGGCTGAGCTAATTTTCAAGATTCTCCCCCTCAACCCTTTCATGCTTTCTGGGATTCTCCTCCCCAGGAGGAGGGTTGGGGACAGCAACTCTTTTAGTTGACGTCAGGGGTCAGAGTTGGCATCTCAGGACTAGGTTTGCATTGCCAGGAGCTGGCAGGGTTTTCAGAGAACGTCTGGGCTGCCCGCTGGTTATTCTCCTGGACTATGTTGGTTCTGGACACCGTGGTCTGGCCGTCTGTTAGTTTGCTGGGACTACTGTCCCCGTGTGCCCCAGTCTGGGAGACTTGAACAGCAGAAATGGATCGTCTCATTGTTCTGGAGAAATCCGAGATGCAGGTGTGGGCAGGGCTGTGGGGAAGACCGTTCCAGGCCTCTCCCCATTTGTGTCTCTGTCCAGGCTCCCCCTTTCATAAGGACACAGTCTCAGTGGATGAAGGCCTGTGCCAACGAACTCATCTCACCTTGATCATCTGCAAAGACTCTATTTCCAAATAAAGTCACATTTGGGTGCTGGGGGTTAGGACTTCAACATCTTTTGGGAGACACAATCCACCATAACGTCTTTCTAGAAGGAGCTGTTGTGCCAGCAGGAAAATGACGACACACATTTCCGGATGAATGGTTTCCCAGTGGTGCCTGCGCGGGCGTTCTGCCAGCCGGGCTTTCTCAGGGACTGCTGTTCTTTCCTGCAGACAGAGGCAGGGCCCTCCTCAGAGGGAAGAGGGCCCAGAGTGCAGAAGCAGGTGGCAGAGCATGGCCGTGAGCTCAGGTTGCAAAGCCAGAGGGCCGAGGCTTAAACCCCTGCTCTGCTGCCTACTTGCTGCGTGATTCTGGGAGAGTGACTTAACCTCTCTGAGTCCCTTCCCTCAATCTGTGAAAAAAGGCCTTTTTGAGGTTACAGGGGAAGATGCTGGCAAAATTCCCAGCATGTGCCTGACCCTCCCCAGGCTCCGGACGCGGCGTCCCTGGGGCTCCTGTGTTCAGTGTTATCCTCAGTGTCCCTGCAGCCCATGCTGTGTCCCAGCTAATGCACCCCGTGGCACTCTGGGCTCCGCTGGGGGCAAGGCTCCCTCAGCAAAGGGTCTGGGATCTCAGTCTGGGCTCCCCTTTTCCTGAGGGGCCTTGGCTATCCCAGGCCCGGCACTGCAAGACAGAGCTGCGAGGGTCATGTCGGAAACAAGGGCAGGGCCTGCCACAGCCGCTGTCTGCGCCTTGGTCGGGTGGGGGTCTCTCTTGTTTGCTTCCAGACGTAAAGGAGAAGAGTCCCAGTCTCCAGGGGCAGGCAGGGGTGTGGGATTCCGCCGCAGCCCCTCTCCTGACAGCAGGGAAGCAAGTGCCGCCTCAGCCACAGGACAGGGCTCCAGGGGGACGGGGGGAGACTCTGGGGAGGGGCAGGCGAAGAAACCTGCAATGCGGACAGACAGATGGACAGACAGAAGGTGGAGTTCCAGGCAGGCCAGGCCCGGGTCTCCACACATGAGCCTCTCTGGGGCTGGTTGGTGAACAAGAGCTGGGGTCCTTTAGGCACAGAGTGGGGCCTGGAGGGAGAGCCTGGAACGCAGAGGCCACGAGAGCTGGGATGCGTGGCTGGAGGGCAAGGTTCGCCCAGACCTGGGGGTAGCCACACCCCAGAAAGTGAAGGGCTGTCCCCAGACGCCAGACCCAAGCAACGGTCAGCTGCAGGCTGCGATGGGTGCAGAGAGGCCGCCAGTGTGGGCTGCGCCTGACCCCCACTGCCCACCCCGAACTGGGCCCTTTCCTGTGCGTCTCTCTCTGTCTCTGTCTCTGTCCACATCTCTTTTTCTCTTTCTCATTGTCTCTATCTCCATCTCTGTCTCCCCCTGTTTCTGTATCTCTGTCTCTGTTTCTATCGTCTGCGTCTCTGTTAGTCTCTCTGTCTCTACCTTACTGTCTCTATGTCTCTGTTTATCTCTGTCTCTTTTTCCATCTCCCCATTTTCTCTGTGTCTCTCTGTGTGTCTCTCCATCTCTGTCTGTCTCTGTCTCGAGGGTGCTGAGATAGAGAGTGTAGTCCTGAGCTCTTGGTGCTGAGCCGTTGGGGACTTTCTGGCCACTCAGGGAACTTTGCTGCATTCGGAAAGCTTGCCACTTGGGGACTTGCGCGTGAGCCCGGGCTGTCTGCCGGGGAGGCCCCCCTTCTATGGAGCGTGCGCGGGGAGCTCTCCCCAGCACGAGTGGTTCTGGCCCTGGCCCTTGGCTCTCCAGGACACTGAGGACTCTCCCTTGGGGTTCCGGGGTCCTGCCAACATGGCCTGGCCTCTCTAGGTCCCCAGGGGTTCCCTGGCAGCCCGGGCCGGCCGACATGGTGACCTTGAGGCTGCCTGTCAGAGACACCCAGTGGGAGCAGCGGTGGGTTTGGTCACACGGCTTCCTCCGTCCCCCGTTCCTAGGGCTGTGCTGCTTTGGCGACGGTTGTAGAAGTCTCTGGTGTGGTTCTGCACACAGGGCAGCCTCCCTGCGGTCCTGGCCTAGGCTGCCCTGAGGGCTTCTGTAGGGGAGCCGCCCTGGCCCCCAAGCACTGGGACCCCCACAAGGGCCCTCCCAGCTCACCCGTGCCTGATGATTCCGAGGGACATGGGACCTCTGGCAGCACTGACGTCATGCAAGCTCTGTGGGGAAACCCAGCCGGGAGACCCTCTGCAAGCTCCCCGGGTCCTGGGAAGCTGTCTCCATTCAGAGAGCCCCAGTATCCTCCAGGGTGTGCAAAAGGATCCCCAAGTCTGGAGGAAGGAGCCAGCAGAAGGAGAGCCTGGCCAGCCAGCGGGGACCATGGAGTGGTCACCTGCCTCAGTGGAGAAGCAGAAATCAAGGGGCTATGGAGTCAGGCCGAGACCAGGCCAAGCCCAGGCAGAGAAGGAAGCGCGCCCCTGTCCTCGCGCCGTCTTCGCCCCTGTCCTCGCGCTGTCTTCGCCCCTGTTCTCGCGCTGTCTTTGCCCCTGTCCTTGTGCTGTCTTCGCCCCACCCTTGCTCCGTCCTCACTCTCTGAGCACGTGTCACCCGGGCGGGGGGGTGCCTGAATGGCCACAGAGCAGGAAGGGAATAACTGTTGAGCGCTGAGCAGGGTGGTGTGCCGAGCGCTTCACGTCACCCAGCCCTGCACAGTTCCCCGTCAGCCCTGCCAGGGAAGAGCGATACGGAGCCCATTTAACAGGTGGGGAAAGGGAGGCCAGAGGTAAGGAGCTTGCCCAAAGTGGCACAACTCGGACATAGCAGGGTGAGGTTCACCCCAGGCTCTTCTGACTCCAATATCCATTTGCTTCCCTCCTCCCTCCTTCCTTCCTCCCTCTCCTTCTCCCTCCCTTTCCTCCTTTTTCCCTCCTCCCTCCCTCCCTCCCACTGTCCCTCCCTCTCTCCTCCCTCCCTCTGTCCCTCCCTCCCTCCTTCTCTCTCTCCCTCTCTCCTCCCCCTCCTTCCTCCCTTCCTGCTGTCCGTCTATTGCACAGCCTTCTCCGCACTTGCTTTGGGAAGAGGCTCTGCGTTGGGACTTCGAGGCCTGCTTAGAGGCTTGAAGCTTTCTGAGCCCCAGAGCCTTTGGTTCTTCTTTCTCTGTTCCCCCCCGCAACCCGGATTGCACACAGGCCAGTGAGAGGGGACAGCCACCTCCTCTTCGGCTGTGTCAGGCCACCCTGACTTCTCTGTTAGGGATGTGAGAAGGGGCAGAGGGAGCCCTTGGTCCCCACCCAATTTCCCACGTCACTGAGTGCTGCTTCCTAAAGGCTGGCCTGTGGCAGGGGCTGCCCTGGCTCCTCACATCTGGGTCAGGGAGTGGCATCCTCAGCTGTCTCTGGTCTCGCCAGAGTTCCCTGCTGATGTGACCTTGTGGAAGACCATGGCCCACAGCTCCCTCCGGCAGGGACCGGGGCCCCACACTGGAACTACTCAGCCCCAGCATGAGGTGGGCAGTGCGGCCCCGCTGAGCCGTGTGCCGATCCACCCCGGAGCTCCTCTGCCGGCTCAGGTCTGGGCTGCGGCTCAGGGAGGCAGAGGAGCAAGCCGGTTGCCTCACCTGGTGCTCCTGAGCCACAGCTTTGCAGGCGCGGCCCTCACCCCGCCTCTGTGCTCCGACTTCCCAGGGAAGGTGGGTTGCATTGCACACCGCTGCCCTCCCTGTTGCAACTTATTTGGAATAACGGTGACTTGCATATCTGAGGAGCTCAAGAGGGGGAAGTTTAATAAGATGCTAACTGGGTAAATGCCAGTTGCTTTAAAAAAAAGCAATGTAAACTGTTCAGTGGATCCACGTCTGGGAAGCCTGGGAAGCCCACTTGCAGCCGCCATCGTGGTGGGCTCTGCCCCGTGCTCGTCTGATGGCTGTTCATCAGTGGCTGCAGGCCCTGCCAATGTCCGTTTGCTCCCAGAAATCAGGCAGCCGATGAAGCCGGAGGTCCCAGCACTTGGTGCGATGTTGGCTCCCAGAGAGCCGAGCTCAGACAGCACCAGCCCTGACTTTGTGATTGAGACTGGGGCTCAGGATCCATGGTCCAGGTGCTGCCTTCCATGGCTCGGGGGCTGTGGATGGGATGGTGGAGCCCTTCCATGCCTAGGGTGCAGCCAGGGGCCCAGTCTGGATCAGCATCCCTTGTCTGCAGTGCCGATCGGCTGGACTCTGGGCAGGACCGGAGGCCTCAGCCACTTGGTCCTGGACGTGGCAGCACTGGTGTTCAGAGGATCCCTGGTGCCAACTGGCCTCTCCGTCAGCTGCTGCCTCAGCACAAAAGGGAGCACCTACAGGGCAGCCCTCTCTGGAGCCTGGCTCTTCCCTCCTGAATGTCTGCAAAAGGTACTGAGTGCTGGCCACGCTGCCTTCCCCGCCTGGCCCTGGCACCTTCAGAACCCTTGGCAGGGGGCTCTCCCAAGCACGGGAGCTCCTGGACCAGCGCCTTCCTCCTTAGGGTGTAGGAGTTAAGTCCACGTCTCGGTGTCATGCCCCATGGCTGCCACCAGGGGTCAGCAGGGCCACAGTGGGGTGCAGGGTGGACGCTGTGGCCAGAGCAGTGGCAGGGACCGGTCTGAGGGGTGAAGCCAGTCACAACCGGGACGCAGGTGTTCGCTGGTGTCTCGGAGGTCAACCCTGGCCAGGCCCTCTGGCTGGCTGAGCTGTGGTCTTTAGCCGCTTGGGGGCCAGGGGGTGTCAGCTGCCTTGAAGAGCTACAGGGGTCCTGGGAGCTGAGGCTGGGGCCTCCTGGGGGACCCCAGGCCCAGCACAGTGCTCATGACCAGGGTGGCCTTTGGAGTCATTCTAAGCAGGCTTTGAATCCTCTGTGTCCTTGGACCACTTCCTTAACCTCTCTGGGCCTCAGAGAACTTTCCATCTGTAAAATGGGAGAAGTGATCAAAGCGCTGTTGGAAGGATCCCGTGAAATGACGCATGCCAAGAACGCGGCCCAGGCTGGCGCCACGTGGTCACGCGGTCAACCACACGATTGTCATGACTGTCATCAATAGAGTTTTCAGGGGACCGTCCTTTCTGTCATCGACTTCTTCAGGATGCTCTTGCTGGTTTTTAATGTTTCTAATCTCCTGTTGATTATTCCTGGGGTTTCAGCCAAATAAGCAGTGCCGATTAAAGCTCTCGCCGCAGCTCCGAGTGGGGTTGCCATGGTGATGGCAGCGGGGATTTTACTTCTTACTTGGAGCACACACACGTGTGTGAGTCTTTTTGTGGGTCTCTGCCCGTGTGTGTAGCTGTTACCAGAACTCCCTGCCGTGGAGCCGGAGGTGGCAGGTGGGAAGAGAGAGGGAGGAAAGTGGGGCATGGGGTGTGGTGCGGGGGCCCCTCCTCCTGCACGGAGCCCCCTTCAGCCTGGGAAGTCTTTGCCTGGGATGCCACAGCCAGCGTTGAGAGGGAACGTGGGTTTCCCCTTGCAAACTTGCTCTGCCGCTGCAATGGCCTCAGGGGCGCTGTCCAGTCAGGCTGGCAGGACGGGGCTGCGCTGGGTGGCGGACAGCCCTGTCTGAGTCTTCAGCGTGTCACAGATGCGTGTGTCTCTGTGTGTCATCCCTGTGTGTATCCGTGTATTGTCTCTCTGTGTTCCTGTGTGTTTGTGTGTCCATGTGTCTCTTTTTCTGTGTGTCTCTTTTTCTGTGTATCTGGGTGTGTCTCTGTGCCTATGTCTGTGTGTATTTCTGTGTGTGTCTCTGTATGTGTTTGTGTGTATCTGTGTCTCTTTCTCAGTTTGTCTGTGTGTTTGTTCCTGTGTGTGTCGGTGTGTCTCTTTGTGTGTACGTGTGTGTGTCTCTGTGCCTGGGACTCTGCATCTGTGAATGTGCGTGTTGGAGGGGCTTGAGTTGCTGAATCTCACACAGGCTACAGGATTCTAAACTCAGCTCAGGCCTGGGGTGAGCTGAGGTCCAGGGAGGGACAGAGCTGGGAGCAGAGCTGCGGGCTCACTCTGACCTCCGGCTTCTCTGAATTCCAGATGGAGCCAGCATCAGGCCTGCCCTGTGTCAGCACTGGGCATTCCTGGAACCAGGGCCGGCTCTTGCATGCAAGGATTGGCTGGGAGTTTTTCAGTTGAAAGGGTCAAAGTCGCTTGAGTAAAATTAAAGAAATACATGGAAGAAAGAAAGAGAGAAAGGAAGGAAGGGAGGGAGGAAGAAAGAAAAAAAATGAAAAAAAGAACACCCGCCCCCCCGAGGCACATGGCGACGCGGGTGACGGGGCCCAGTTACCCAGAGTCCAGGCCCATCCAGCTTCACGCAGAGCTGTATCCGGGCGTGCTCTGTGAGTGGCAGGCCCGGCTTTCTCTGCAGTGTTTGGAGCCCTGGCACAGGGGTGGAGCCAGTGTCCTGTGTGAAGGGGCAGAGCTGCTCGCTGGCATTGTGGGCACAGAAGATCTCATGGAAGGGTAGGGCCACCCCAGGCCTGGGGACGGTGGTCTTTGGGGTCTTTGTCTGGGTCCAGGTCTCCTTTCTCCAGGGCTAGGGTGAAAACAAATGTGCGGTGTCCAGGACCACATGGGCGGGGTAGGGAGGGGAGGCTGCCCTCAACCCTGTGTCCATACCTGTGGGACAGGCTTGCCTTCGCTGCTAGGTGGGGAACGCCTCACTGAGGCCAAACTTCATGATCTGCACCCACCCGTGATGCGCTCGGCGGTGTGCAGGGGCTGACAGAGGAGCCGTCGGCTGGGCTCTCTGTGAGCCTCTGGTCCCCTCACCACCTGTACCTCTGCACTCAGGGAGGCAGTGAGAGAAGGGGGCTCATCTGGAGGGTCAGTGCCAGCTTTGAGGAGCTTCAGTCCCTTTCAGACACCTGCAAGCTGGGCAGCCCTATCCTCGCCCAGCCCCTCCTAGGGATTGGGATGAGCAGGTCCTGTACTGCCCAGGAAGCAGCGTCCTTGGATGGGGAGCCTTGGAGGTAGGTGCCAGCCTGCCGTGAGTTGGCCGAGGAGGGGGCAGCCCCTGCAGCGGTGATGCGATGGGCTAGGCAGAGCATAACTTCCAGCTGCTATTTTGGACTTGCTTGGAAACACCCCGGGTGCTGAGGGCTCTGAGGGGCTACAGGCAGCCCACGTGGCCAGTGGTCCCTCCCTCTCAGCTGTGATTCCACTTTCAGGGACTGTGTGACAGGTGTGAGCATCTGGCAGACAGGTGGGGTGCCAGGCATACATAACTTGTCCAAAGTCCCATGTAGGGGGTGACGAGAGCCATAACCACTGTTTCCAAGGAGCTCCTCCTCCTCCTCCTCAGGGCCCAAACAGCACCCGGCACATCAGGAAGTGGGCAGTAGGGTGGGGCGGGGGCCTGGGCCAGCCCCATGGGCTCATCTGTCTTCCCTGGATTAGGGACTTCCGGCAAGAGTGAGGCCTCTTGAGGGCCTCCAAAGCTTCGGGTGCAGCCTCCAGCTCAGCTTGCTCCTCCGTCGGGGCCAGGTGGGAAGGGGCGGAGTGGGCTCCGGGCAGACAGGTGTGTGCAGGGCGTGCTGCCTGCCTCATTCAGGAAACCAAAGGGACAGAGATGGAGTGATTCTTGAGGTTCTCCAAAGTGTCCATGAGCCGCATGCACCCCCCGCCCAGGCAAGAGATGGACACATCAGTGGGGCGTGCACTGCTGTGGACGGGGAAGAGGATATTCTGAGAGACATTGACCACACTGCCCCTGCTGCCCACTCCCCGTGGCCCCCAGTCAATTCTCCCGTGACCTCATCAGGCCCTGCACAGCTCAGAGCAGCAGATGAAGTTCATCCTGGGCACGTGTGCAAGCCCACCTGAGCTCCCAGCCTTGTGTGAGGCGTGGGCTCATTCCTCTGAATGAGGGGGAAGGGGCTGCTTGCTCATCACCAAAGAAGTGTGGAACCAGAGAGCCCCTCCCCTGGCCTGGCAGGAAGCTGGTGAGGAGGGGGGTGGTTTTGCCAGAACTCACCCAGCTTTTTCTCTACCTCAGGAATGAAGAATTGTGCCTGGGTGTGCATGGTGTGTGCTGGCAGATGTGTGTGTGCATTTGTATGTCTGCATGTGTGCTGACATGCACATGTGTGTGGAAGTATACTTGTAGATGAATGTGTGTACATGTGTGTGCACACATGTGTATATGTGTGTGCATGTGTGCTGACATGCATGTGTGTGGAAGTATATTTGTAGCTGCCTTGTGCACACGTGTGTATGTATGTGAACATGTGCATATGTGTGTGCGGAAGCATATTTGTGTGTGCACACGTATGTGTATGTGTGCACATGTGTGTATGTGCATGTGTGCAGACACGTGTGTCTGTGGAAGTATATTTGTGCACATGTGTGTATGTGTATGTATGCACATGTGTGTGTGCATGTGTGCTGACATGCGCATCTGTGTGTGGAAGTATATTTGTAGATGCCTGTGCACACATGTGTAGTATATATGTGCACATACACATGCACACATATGCACATTAATGTATGTGTGTGTGCACATGTGTATATAGTGCATCTGTGAGACAAGGGCTGGGCACCGTGGCTCTGGACCTTCACCTGGCTCCAGGTGGAGCTGGGCAGCGTCCTTGGGAAAAGCTCCTGCCTTCTGAAGCCCCGGGAAGGGAGTCTGGACTGAATTTGTGCTGAGTGGCAGTGGCGGTTCCCAAATCTACCTCTTTATAAGGATCAGCTGGGGAACTGGTTACAATTACAGCATCCTTAGCTGCATCTTCGACCTCTCTTTGGTGGGGCCTAAGATGCTGTAGTTGACGAGCTTCCCCCAGGTGGTGCTGATGTTGGGTGCACCTGAGGCACCCACTGCGGAGCCCCCAGGAAGCCGAAGTCCCCACTTGTTGACCATGCCTTCCTCTTACCTTGGATTTCTTTGATAAACCACACATCTCTCAAATACCTGATAAATTTTCGAGCTGTTTATTGGGCTGTTGTTTAGATAAAATAGGTAGAACATTTTGGGTTTCTTTTATTTGAGGGAGGAGGTCTTGGCTTTAACCCTCCGCGGTCTGTTTCGAAGACCGCTGCTCATGGGATATTTTCTTTTCCATTTTGGAAATTTACATTAAGCTTCTTCATGGTGATTCTTTGGCTTCGAAAGTGGTGAGTTTTGTTTTCTGAATGAGCCAGGGGTTCACTGAATCAAGAGCTTTGACAAGCAGGATGAGATGTGAGTCCTGGGAATCCAGCCCGGAGTGCCGGCGGCATCTGTTGTTGCGATGAATCAACTTCTCTCCTTTGCGTCTAGAATGGTTCTAGCTATTTGGGACAATGGAGAAAACAGTCGCTTACATCATTTTTGTGTCAGCTGTCCAGATGAGAAACCTGGTTGAGAAGCCTGTGGAAACTGCCTTCCAAGATGTTGACCCCGGAAAATTAGGGATTTATCCAAATGTCTGTATCATGGACTTTCCCTCCCCCCATTCAGAAATCTTAGCATCTCTGGAATCTTTCTGGGTTCCCATTGGTGTTCCCTTCCCCATGGGTGGAATATCGAGTATTCTTTGGTGTGTTTCAAAACCATCCCCTCCGAGCCTCAACGAAGTCTTGTGGTCACTGGTGTGCCTTTGAAGGGTAACTGCTTTGGGTCTGGTTCATTTTCCATTCTTTGGCCACATACCTTTTGTCTCTGGACAAAAGGATTTAGGGAGACTTCACTGCTTTGGCTTGGCTTCTGTCATCATTTTGGTTTTCTGTCTCAGGTCTTTCCTTACCAGGATACCATGCCTGGTCCTGTGCTTGGACAAAATTATCCTCTTGCCCTCCTGTTTAACTGGTAGGGTAAGACATGCTAGTCATTCCACTGTGCAAGACTCATGATGCATCTCCCCCTCCCTCAGAGACACTGGAAGCTCAGCCTCCTGCCCTGCAGACTGCTCCTAGCTAGGGGCCTCCTAGCCCATCCATCAGGGAGCTCCTGGTCCCAAGCATCTCTCCCCTTCCTCTCCATCCTTTTCCCCCTCCACTCCATACCTTGCTGTATGGAGGCCCCTCTCAGGCCTGGCTTCTCTCTGTCCCTGGGTCTGGCTCAGGCCATGGGCTCTGACAGGGATGCACTCCTTCTCCCATTAGCTGGAGAATGGCCCTCGTCTTTCCCATCCCAGTCACCATCCCACTCAAGGCAGCAGCCTCCCTGGACTCCCCACCCTCAGCTCCGCCACTGTTGCCCATCACGCTGGGTTTTTACCACTGTTTTCCCAAAAAGACTGAATCCTGTCATCTTCACAAAACATCCTCAGCTGCTGGCAGAGCTGGGCACAGAGGACGCACACGTTGTCTGCGTGTTAAATGGACAGATGAATGAACTTCTGGGAAAGCTGAGGTTGGGTCTTCGGAACATCTCATCTTCATGTCTCATCTTCTGTCCCTTCCACTCTGCCTCATGTCTTTTACTTCTGTGATGTGGGCTACCTAATGCAAAAACACCAGAATGAAGTCTTCTGGATTGTTCATTTGTGTTATTGTTGCTTAGAAGCCAGGAGCAGGGAGTAAAGTCTTTTCCAGAATCTGCACTTTGCCTCTCAGGAGGGAGCCACAATACCCCTGTGAGGACAGTGTGGTGGGCACTGGTGGCTGAGTGTCTGTGTGGATGGCCATGGGAGTCACCCAGAGTATGCAGGGGTGATGGGGAGGGAGTCAGTACAATTATTTCCAAACTGGATAGACATTTCCTTTATCCTCGTGGTACTCAGCTGGATGATATTTCCTGGATCCCCTTGCAGTTAGGGGCAGCCAGCCGACTGCTTTCTGGCCATGGATGGTGGGAGTAACATGCAAAGTGCATCCCTTTGGTTCTGGCTCATGAAACCTTCACAGGATGACTCTGGATGGAGGGAGACTGACTCCAGGGACCAAGAGGATGGAAGGAGTCTGGTCTTGTTGGGAGGGAGCCAGCCAGGAGCACCACCTGTCCAGGAACACATGTTTAGGATGGCTGCCTGGTGGTGAGAAGTAACTTGGAGTTTGTGAAGTCACTAAGGTGTTGGGATTGTTTGTTACAGTGGTTGGTCTGACCTGACAAATACACTTTCCAAGTCTGACTTGTGTCTGCATGGTTTCTGTTCTGTAAGCTGCTGCCCAGCCTTGACCTGACTCTTCCTCATCTTTTAGGAAATAGTTCAGATTCCACATTTTCTGTGTCACTTTCCCTGATCCTCCAGAACCATCGGATTCTGGTTATCTTGGTTCCCCATTCCCTGGATTTACCTCTGTCATTGTGCTCTGCCCTGTGTGTCCTGGAGATCTGCTTGTTTCTCCTCCAGTAACCCATGAGCCCTTTGAAGGGTTGGGGGAGTGGAGTATGCTTGTGACCTTGGTGCCTGGTTTGGGACATGACAGACCTGGGGTTCAGTGGGCTCTCGTGAAGCTGAAGGGGAGGAAGGAAGGTTATGGAGAAGGGCAGGGGAGGGAGGAAGAGAGGGAGAGATAGAGAGAGAGAGAGAGGGAGACAGAGACAGAGAGAGAAGAGAGAAAACTCTCATCTTTCAGGAAAAGTCCTCAGAGTCTTTGAGCATTTCTTTGAAATTACAGTAACAAAACAAAGATCAGAACACCCCAAATGCCCCAAATGTATACTTTTGGGACACACTTAAGTTTATATTAAAAATAAGACTTCTCTTTCAACACCATCTAGCCATGAAAAGATTAGATCCTTTCCTTCTGGGCCATGTAGATTGATATTTTCCACATATGGGTTTACTCTTCTTTCTGCCTTTACTCTTGCTCTTGCTAGTGCTCTTTCACCTCTCATCCATCTGTCCATCCATCCATCATCCATGATCCATCATCCATCCATTCATCCATCCATCCACCATCCATCCATCATCCATCATCCATCCATCCATCCATCCATCCATCATCCATCCATCCATCCAACCATCCACCATCCATCCATCCATCCATCCATCCATCCATCATCCACCTACCTATCATCCATTCATTATCCATCCATCCATCCATCATCCATCTATCCATCCATCCACCATCCATCCATCCATCTATCATCCATTTATCCATCATCCATCCATCATCCATCCATCCACCATCCATCCATCCATCCATCCATCATCCATCTATCCATCATCCATTCATCATCCATCCACCATCCATCCATCCATCCATCCATCCATCATCCACCTATCCATCATCCATTCATTATCCATCCATCCATCCATCCATCCATCATCCATCCATCCATCTATCATCCATCTATCCATCATCCATTCATCATCCATCCATCCACCATCCATCCATCCATCCATCCATCCATCCATCATCCATCTATCCATCATCCATTCATCATCCATCCATCCATCCATCATCCATCCATCCATCATCCATCCATCCATCCATCATCCATCCATCCATCCATCCATCATCCATGCATCCATCCATCATCCATCCATCCACCATCCATCCATCTATCCATGATCCATCCACCCATCCATCATCCATCCATCCATCCATCCATGATCCATCCATCCATCCATCATCCATCCATCATCCATCCATTCATCATCCATCCATCATCCATCCATCCATCATCCATCATCCATCCATCCATCATCCATCCATCATCCATCCATCTATCCATTCATCATCCATCCATCATCCATCCATCATCCATCCATCCATTCATCATCCATCCATCCATCATCCATCCATCCATCCATCCATCCATCCATCATCCATCCATCCGTCCATCCATCATCCATCCATCCATCCATCCATCATCCATCCATCCATCCATCCATCATCCATGCATCCATCCATCCATCCATCCATCCGAGGGAGTATT
>CAUYLG010032173.1:0-10284 GCA_963573385.1 Cacajao melanocephalus
TGCTGCTGCCTCATACCAAGAGCAGCCTGTGGCCTGGGGTGTCCCAAAGGGGCAGCTTCCTGTGGGGTCATTCTCCAGCTGCTTTTTTTTTTTTTCACTTTTTATTTATTTTTTTGTTGTTTGCTTGGTTTTTTTTTAATTGCATTTTAGGTTTTGGGGTACATGTGAAGAACATGCACGATTGTTGTGCATGTGTGGTTCACTGCCTTCTTCCCCATCACCTATATCTGGCATTTCTCCCCATGCTATCTCTCCCCAACTCGCCACCCCCCTTTATGACAAACCAGCATCTCTGCCTTCTCTTAAGGAGTGATGCTTATTTGCATAGTCAAGAGCTGAATCATATGGCATATCCATGTTTTAGTACAAAAAAAGGAAAAAAACAGAAAGTCCAGGGAAAGCAATTTCCTTTTAAACAAGTAAGATAGAAGGTGTGTATATATCACTTCCCCCCACATTCCACTGGAGAGATATAAATCACGTGTCCACAACCAACTGCCAGTAAATCTGGGAAATGTCTCTAGCTAGATAACAAAGGGCCTAAGAATAAGGGAGAATGGATTTTGGGCAAAAACTGATAATCTGTTTCATGAACATATGCAAAAATTATGTGATCATAGTCTGGAAAAAACATGAAGAAAAGAATGATGTACATGTAATTAGGTCTGATAAATTATGCTTACCCAAATCAATACCTGATTCATTCTTTAACTTAAAAGAGATCACACATATCAATACACACATTTCATAATTCAGATAAAATAACTTTATTTTTAAAAATGAATAAAACACAGTGAGATTTTACTAGGTTACAATGTGCTTAATAGCCTGTTTTATTTTTATATTTTCTAGTAGGATGATTAGAAAAATCCTTATTTCTCTTCCTATCCATAGATGGTATGATTTTCCATCCACAATCTCTGAGTTCAAGAATTTTAACCAACCTAATTTTTGTCTTTGTATTTCTATTTTTGACCATTATGTATTTTGGTCTGAGATATAGCAATTTAATTTCAATTCGTGGTTCCTCTTTTTACTCTGGTTGCACCTAAGTTCTGGGGCCTTAGATGGCATCCAAGAATTATTTAAGGGAAGCTAGTCCTCAGCATTATCTGTCTAACCTAGCATTTGCTGAAACGGTCATTAGTCATTTATTTGGGCCTCATTCATTCAGAGAATACTTAAAACACCTACATATGCCTGGTACTGAAAATAGTGTTGGTCAAGAGAAACACTTCAGTCCCTTTCTTATGGAAGATAGTGTTTAGTAAATTTTGGTCCATTGCAAAAAATTCTCGCCCAAGGGCAAAGCCAAGCATGCCCATGTGTAGAGAAAGGGGTCATTTAAAAGGCATATCCCCAAATGAGAAGAAAGTTAATGATAAAATGAAAATTTGTGGATTATTTATGATTTTTCATTTTCAATGACTTTTCCATTCCACCTATAACCTATGAAAATTGAGAACTGGTGATGTTTAGAAGTCAGGAAAAACTTAGAGAAGATGAGTATGAGTGAGAAAGTGTGACTTCTCTTTCTCCTGGGTAATTCCTCTTTTAGTGTTAGGGTGCCTGGAGAAGGTCCTCTGTAAACATTCAAACTAATCCGATAGTATTTAACCAACCTCTTACCACGTAACCTTCACTTCCTGATTGCTGTGGATAACAAGGGGAATATGAGACACAGTTCTGAAAGTTGGTTGGAGTCTCTATGCAAAGAAAAATTATAGCCAGGACAAGCAGGAAAGAGACCTACATTAATAAAAGAACACTGTGGCAGAAATAAAGCCAAACCATGAGAGGGACTAGTTTTCAGATTTGCAGAGAGGAAGGGATTCGCAGAGATGATTGTCAGATGGGAGAACAGTGTGGTCAATTAATTCCAAAGGTGTGGCAAGAAATATGGTGGACAGAGGGTTTAGGTGGCAGGGAGAACAGGCTTGGCTGGAGCTAAGGTTTGGGTAGAAAGTGTGATTCTGTAGCCATGCTCTCTCTTCACCTGCTCATGCTGCATAGCATTGCAAACCTACTCCTATGCACCCAGTTTAATCGCATTACTCTTCACTATAGCTTAGGGAGTGGGAGCACTGGCTGTGCAGCCAGACAGACCTGAGTTTGTCTTACTCAGTGTCTAACCACTGCTTACTAGTGTCTAACCTCAGGGAAGTTACTTAACCTCTCAGAACCTGATTTTCCTTATTGCCTTACACATTTCTGACAGTTTAATGAGTTACCACATGCAGTAAATAAGCGCAGCTGCCATGACTATGGCCTACCAATGAGGGGATGAGTGCTGGGACCAGGATGGTAGCATGAGGCATAAAAGAGTGAAGTGTTTTAGTTTCAGACAGTTGTGAGTGTTCACATTCCAGCTGCATCAGCTGTATCACTTCCCTTCTAATTCCCACTCTGCAGGAATTAATTTAGATCATGAATATACAGTGTTCCACACAGGGCTGATATACCAGTTAGTGCTTTTGGAAAATGTTTGTTTCCTTCCTCATCACTTATCCACCCTTGTTTATTTCTGTATTCCTAAGCACACATCTAGTTTTCTAGTTTTGTGTTTGTGCATGAAGTAGGGCAATGGACACTTACTAGGATGTCTGGATAGTTCTGGTGAAACCTGTTGGCACAGTTTTGTTACGATCTTCTCTTTCTCTCTGACAATGTCCTAAGTTTGGACAATACATTACCCTAGTGCTACCCAGGGTCTTTTACTCTCTAGTGATCTGGTGTGATCCTAGGCTGCCTTCTCTGAGGAGGAAATCACCTGGGGGCTTTGGGCTAGAGCATGTCGTTGCAGAGTTACTGCTGAGTTGACAGGCATCCCCCAGGCAACCCCCTCATGGATGTCTTCTTCATCATCTGGGGGTCCCCAGGGTGAACTGTCCCACTTTCTGCTTTCAGCCACCACCCATTCTTTCCCCTGGGGTTTCTCTCCTTTGTCTGGAGCTCTTGCTGGAACAAGATACAGACATAAGAGAGTTTCCCCCACCGCCTTTCCTACTTGTTTGTATTGTACAACACACTACACTCTTTTTCTGGTTGTGTAGGTTTCTAAGATGTGTCTAGGAAAAGGAAGACAGGGCAACAAAGTCACACACAAAGAAAAGTTCCAACTCTTTATGACATATTAAAAGTTATCCTAACCTTCATAGGCATTTGAATAGAACTAGAGTTGGTCTTTCTTGGACACCTTCACTGATTTATTTCTTCCAGTGAACTTCTGAAATCTACCTTTACCTGATTGTCTTTTCTCTCTATTTTTATTCTTGGGACTTTATGCAATGGTTTCCTCACTATTTTCTTCAGCTTATTTTGGTGGGGGGCGGGGGGACTTAGGTACTCAATAAATATTCTTTTCTAGAATGGTGGTAAGCAATAGAAACGAATTGAAATGGAACAAAGTTGTGCAATTAAGAGTTTTAAAGAAATGTTCATTCCCACCAAGAAAGAAACCCTGGTCTAGCCAGAGTGAAACTCTAGGTAATAATACAACAAGTGTAAACGTTTGTTTAAAGCTGCACGCCGGGAACTTTACATGCATTATCTCGTCATCTCACAGCAGCCCTGTCAACTGAGGTACTAGGTACAGTCATTACACTCTTTCCCACATTTATTAATAAGAAAACCAAGGCTTCAAAAAGTTAGGTAATTTGCCCAGTTACTTCCATAATTCTCCCATGATGGCTGAAAGGCTTGAGACAAACTGGGATTTAGACTCAGGCAGCCTGTCTCCAAAGCTCTTGCTCTTAACCATTACATTAGACTGTCTGCCCAGACTGCAGAAACCAGAGACTCCATCCAGAGGTTTAGACAGACTTGAAACGGAGAAAGCCTCGTGGGGGATGGGCCTTGGTTTGGGGTCGGAGTGGCCCTACATTACTGAAAAGAGGCACTACGATTTGATGATTAATTTCTACGTGTCTCACCATGGTCTTGCTTTTACCCTACTTCCTCTGATAGATTTTGTGCCAGTTTTAATAATCATATTTTACCTTTAATAGCTATTAAAAAGTCACCATTTTGGTGACTTTTCAGAAGGATCACCCTCCTTCCAACCTTAGTGGGCATTGGTTTTTCATTGTAATTCATTCTTGCCAAAGTATGTACTATGACAGAGGAGGAACCATATCACCAAAGACATTGATACGTTAGGATGCACTTTGCTTGATGGAAGAGGCTGCTGTACCTATGTGGGCACAGGGAAAGAATTTTGTAGGCCCTAAAACCTCTAAATATCGCTAATTTTAAACCAGTCCTTCCTCTGAGGTCAGTCTGGGGAAAGTGCTCTTGAATACTCCCAACCTTTGGCCTTCCAGTATCAAGACCTCAATTGTCTGATTGTATCATGTGTGGTTATTTTTCTTTACTGATGCAACTAACTTTCCCTGATTAAGGTTGGGACTTTTTCCCTTTGGTCATTTCTGACCCTTTTGGTGAAGTTTTCATATCTTGTCTTTTGCCTTGTATGTTTCCTTTACTTAGTCAGGCTTTATTTTAAGTTTCATTTAGTACTTCCTACCCACCCACCCATGGGAGAGTACCCATCATAGGAGATCAAGGTTTTCATTCTGATCTGTAGTCAAAACAATAAGCAGTAAGACAAGGACCATACACTGGTGGCCTATTGGAGGGAGAAAATATACCTCCTTGATGGGTTCTTTTAGTTGGAGTAAATCCAGGATTATAATGCTGCTGTAGCTTTGGAGATGACTGACTATAATAATAGCTAATGTTTATTGAACATTTATTATATGCTATGCCATACACATTGCCTGCTTTGCCTCATTAACTTAACCCTTACATAAAGACTTGACAAGAAAACTTCCGACTTGAAGAGAGAAAAATCAAGGTTTAGAGAAATTAAGTGACTTGCCCAAGGGTCATACAACTAGTAAACAGTGGTCCTAGGATTAGGATTCAGCAACCTTGACCTCTATGCTACTGTGTAAAGAAAAATATCACATAAAATGAGTTAGTCAGGTGCATAACCTCGGCCAAGTAGCATAACCTCTCTGTGCTTCAGTTTCCTTGTCTGTAACATGAGTGAAAGAAAATGACTCTTGGATAATTATTGTGGTGTTTATGTGAGGAGCTGTGCAACACTGAGCTCTTCTTTTACAAACTGTCTCTCCCTGTCCGCTCCTCTTTGTTCTTCCCCTTAATCTCAGTCAGTGGCACCACCACACTGTTACTCAGCCCAATGACCTACCAGTTATCCTTGATGCCTTGATTTCTGTTATTTACCATATCTAATCCAGTAAGTCTTATTGCTCTGCCTCCAAAGTATATCCCAGATCTGATAATTTGTCACCATTCTTTTGCCATGGCTTAGAGGTCCAGGCACTTTACATCTTATCTGGGCCACTTTACATCTTATCTGATAGTCTTTTAACTTATCTCTTTGCTTTAACTCCTGTTCCATTGTGGTCTGTTTTGCCACACAAAACCAACTGGCTTTTAAAAACAGGCTGGCTCACGCCTGTAATCCCAGCACTTTGGGAGGCCAAGTGCTGATCACGAGGTTAGGAGTTTGAGACCAGCCTGGCCAATATGGTGAAACCCCATCTCTACTAAAAATGCAAAAAGTTAGCTGGGCATGGTCGTGTGTGCCTATAGTCCCAGCTGCTTGGGAGGCTGAGGCAGGAGAATTGCTTGAACCCAGGAGGCGGAAGTTGTAGTGAGCCAAGATTGTGTCACTGCACTGTAGCCTGGGTGACAGAGCAAGACTCCTTCTCAAAAAATTAAAATAAAAAAAAAATACACAATCTGAAATGACTCTACTAATTAAAACCTTCTAATGGATTTCCATAAAGTTTATGATCCAAAGGCTCCATTCAGTCTAGCCCTGCCTGCTTGTCAATGCTACGGCCTATCACTCACTTGCCCTTCACACCTGTTTTACTCTGCTGTAGCCACTTTCTTTTGTTCAAGCATGCCAAAGTTGTTTTTGTTGTAGGGCTCTCAGACTTAGCAGTACCAGTCCTACTGCCTAGAATGTCCTTCCCCTAGCTCTTTGCCTGGCTGACCCATGTGAAGGCTTGGCTTCACTGTCATCTCCTCAGAGAGGCCTTTGATGGCACAAAGTGATGCCCCTTCTTGTCACCGTCTATATAATTGCTCTGTGGGTTTTAGGTTTGTTTATTTTTTTGTGTGAGTGTATGTGGGTCACAGCATTTAATCACTTCTTAATTGTCTTTGCTCAGGTGACTATAACAGAATTCTATAGATTGGGTGGCTTAAACAACATTTATTTTTCATAGTTCTGGAGAACTAGGAAGTCCAAGATCAAGGTGCCAGAAGATTCAGTGTCTGGTAAGGGCCCTCGTTGATTTGTAGATGACCACCTTCTTGCTGTATCCTCACATGGCAGAGAGATCATCTTGTGTCTTTTCTGATAAGGGCACTAATTTCATAGGAGTTCCACCCTCATGACCTAGTTACATACCAAGGGCTCCAAATACCATCACACTGGGGATTAAGGCTTCCACATATGAATTTTGGGGGGACATAAATATTCAGTCCATAACACTAAGGTTATTAATTTGTCAGTGCGCACATTTATTGTCTGTTTTCTCCAACAGGAATATAAACTCTAAGAGGGCAGTTACTGTATCTGCTCTTTAGTAGGAACTAAATAAATAGCTTTTAGCAATGAAAAAATGTATGAATGAGCAAAGTAAGCAAAATTCAAAGCCTGTGTGCAGTACCTACCTATGTTTAAAACAGGTTAAATTCCTTTATCTTTTAACTGCTCCTGGAGTTTTTGATAAGAGAAATAATTTGAGTCCTGAGATCCAATTCAGTTTTATCTGGGGGCTTAGAGTAGCAAAAGAAATTTGCTTTGAAAAAAAAAAATCTTTGTTTTCCCCAAGAGAACAATATTTGAAGGTTGCCGGGTTTCTACTGCAAAGAACCACTTTGAATGAAATCCCTTTGTTTTGGGAGGGTGAACAGATGATCTTTATTATTTTTTTAATCGTTAAATTTTTTTTAAAATTTCAATAGCTTTTAGGGAACAGGTGGTGTTTGGCGACTTGGATAAGTTTTTTAGTGGCAATTTCTGAGACTTTGGTGCACCCATCACCCAAGCAGTGTACACTGTACCCAATATTTCATCTTTTATCCCTCAGCCCCTCCTACCATTTCCCCTGAGTCCCCAGGTCCATTGTATCATTCTTAGCAGTTGCATCCTCAAAGCTTAGCTCCTACTTGTTAGTGAGGACATATGATGTTTGGTTTCCCATTCCTGAGGTGCTTCACTTAGAATAATGGTCTCTAATTCTATCCAGGTTACTGCAAATGCCATTATTTCATTCCTTTTTATTGCTGAGTAGTATTCCATGTTTATATATATATATATATATATATATATATATATATATATGCTATAAAATAGGATTGGGCAGAGGATGGGAGCCAATTGATGTATATATATATGTGTGTGTGTGTATTTATATATATACACATACATACACATATATATGTGTGTATTTGATGTGATATATATATATGTGATATATATATATATATGGTGTGTGTGTGTGTGTGTATATATATATATATATATATATATATATATATGTACACCAGAATTTCTTTATCCACTTGTTGATTAGTGGGCATTTGGGCTGGTTCCATATTTTTGCAATTGTTAATTTTACTGCTGTAAACATGTGTGTGCAAGTGTCTTTTTCATATAATGACTTCTTTTCCTGTGGGTAGATACCCAGTAGTGGGATTGCTGGATGATATGGTAGTTCTGCTTTTAGTTCTATAAAGAATCTCCACACTGTTTTCTATAATGGTTGTACTAGTTTACATTTCACTAGCATTGTAAGTGTCCCTTTTTTTTTTTTACCACATTCATGCCAATAAAACAGATGATTTTTAAAGGTAAATAGTCACTAATTTCTGGGGAAACCCAGGTGTTGTGAAATGGTCTACAAGCAAGTATTTCTTACTAGTCTCTTAAGGATTATATTTAAGTAAATAAAAACACTGAGATAATCACCCTTATGCAGTGATAAGGAATTTGAATACAATACAGTTGGCAGTTGGCTCCCATCCTCTGCCCAGCGCTATTCCCAAGGGAAATGATGCAGCTAAAGTTCTTTTGGTGAAAATGGGAAGGTGCGAGGAGGTTAGAAAGGGCCAACTTTGTGATTAGCTGGGACTTTCTCAGTTTAGTATGTAATCTGTCACATATGTTTTATGTTTCTTATGGCTTTTATACGTTTTTAGTATTAACCAATCTCCTATACAAGTAATAAAAGAAAATGAAGAAACTTTTATTTTTCTAAGCAGTAACTAAGAGACCAATGAGAAATAATTTATATATATTTGCTAAGTTGGCAATAACCAAATCCCACATTTTACACATTATAGAGGAGCTTCAGTGTAATGTAAGGGTTAGAGGTGGGGAATGTTTTTTTTTTTTTAATTTTAGGGGAATTTGTTCCTCATATCTGGGGCAGGGATAGAACGCTGGGTCATAGAAACTGAAAAGAGAGTGTAAAACGAGAGGGGGCTTCTGAGTATAAGGAGCCTTGGGAACTTTTTCATTGGTAGGCACTGAGTTGGCTTTCCCTCTGCCGTCTGGAAGTTGTGAGGAAGTGGGCGGTGGCCCTTGAAATGGTGTACTGAGTTCTTGGGTGCTGAAAGTAGTCATTTCTAGTAGCTGTGGAGGAGATCTAACTCACAGCACATAGGAACAAGCAAATAGAGAGATCAGACTGGAATATCAAAGTGATTAGATCACAGGAGGGACCTGAAGATTCAGGAAGAACAACAGTTCAGAGAGAGAACAGCTGACAGAGGTGACAAGTATCAGCCTGGACCAATTTGTGGAGCATATGAGCTCTCCCTGAGATTCCCAGAAATCCCTGGGGAACTGCACTGAGGGGTGTGATGGCATTATCATACCATGTGTGTTAGGGTCTATCTAGTCCAGCACTGTCCAATACAAATATCGCAAGGCAAATAAATTTTGGCTGAGAGTTGTGGTTCATGCTTATAATCCCAATACTTTGGCAGGCTGAGGTGGGAGGATTGCTTGAGGTCAGGGGTTCAAGATCAGCCTGGGCAACATAGGGAGACCCAGTCCCCACAAAGAATAAAAAAATTAGCTGTACATGGTGGCATGTTCCTGTGTCCCAGCTACTCACGAGGATGCTTAAGCCCAGGAGTTCAAGGCTGCAGTGAGCCGTGATGACACCACTCCAGCCTGGGCAACAGAATGAGATCTTGTCTCAGAAAATTTTTTTATAGCAGCCATATCAAAAAAGTAAAAAGAAACAGATAAATTGATTTTAATAGTATTTTATTTACCACAATCGATCCAAAATATTATCATTTAGATACATGGCACTAGCCTAGTCATTTGCTGATAAAGCAGCTCTCTGAAAAAATGTATAATGTTTACCAATTTCCATGGTGTGAATACTCTCATCATGGTCAATTTTAAGCTACACTAATGATAACTAACAATTATTGAATGCTAATATGTATCAGACACGGTTTCTTTGTGTGTGTGCCTTCTACCCATATTTATTTATCTATCATTTACAGATGACTAAATGAAGGATAGGAAACTAAATAACTTGCTTAATTAGAAATAGTAATGCTTTTACTTGCATACAGATCTGACTTTTGCCCAGAGTGTCATTAGTAAAATCAAAGTAGGATCAGAGAACAGTGGGGAGTTGGAGGGGCAGAAGAAAAGAAGGATGGAAACTCTGAATAAAACTTCACCCACAATCCAGTCTCATTCTCTTCATGTATTGAGCACAGCTATGGATTGGTGCTGGAAAAAGCAGGGGAATATGGTGATGAATTGGGCTTGGAGTTTCTCCACCCAGGGCAGACAAGCACACAGATGCATTACCCTGACACAGGGCAGACGATGGTCTGTGCTAAGAGAAGAGTGTAATTTTCTTCCCCAAACTGACTCCGTAGCAGACAGGAGGTGGTGTGGTTAGAAACAGGGTTGAGGCCGGGCACGGTGGCTCACGCCTGTAATCCTAGCACTTTGGGAGGCCGAGGTGAGTGGATCACCTGAGGTCAGGAGTTCAAGACCAGCCTGGCCATCATGGTGAAACCCCATCTTTTTTTTTTTTTTTTTTTTTTTTAAATGAGAGAAAGAAAGAAGAAGAAAGAAAAAAGGGGGAGAGAGAACAGAATTCTTGCTCTATTGCCCAGGCTGGAATACAATCTAGGAATAGGTATTAAAAACCTCTTTTATGCTGATAATTGTACTTAACAACAGAGACAGGAAGGAAT